>JABBWB010000059.1:0-184384 GCA_016628085.1 Suillus occidentalis
TTTTGTATCGCATACCACATATCCCAGAGGCCGAACACCGGCAGTGGGCCTCCATATACGAGCAAGCAGCTGCAACAATCGATGGTCGCGCAGATGCCCTTGGATAGTGCGGCAAAGTTGATTGAGAAGGGACATGTTTTTACTCGGGGGCGACAGCTATCAAAAACAAAACTCTAGGACAGCGTACCAGACACGATACATACGTTACAAATGGCCGTGGTCACTCTGGACGCGGTCTCCGCAGTTCTCAGCACAATCGCCAACTTCTGGCACCATCTCGGCCAGACGGCGGCAGTATTCGTCTCCCTTTCCTGCCTTCGTGAACGCCTCTCCTCCCTTTGCGAACGTCTTTCCTGCCTCTTCCTCTCCCTCTCCTCCGCCACTGCCTGGCCTCCTCCCTCTCCCTCTCCCTCTGCAACGCACGCTCTCTCTCCATCGCTATAACTTTGCTTCGTGCATGATACGAGCGCTGATCACACAAAAAATCAGCATCCGCGATCAATCAGACACCAAGACTATCAACTTATGGCTTTGCTCGGCACCATCTTACCAGGCAAGTACTCGATCGTGATTAGATGGATGATATCTGTGTAGGACGAGGAGTGGACGATGTTTGAGGGAGTTGATTTCCTATTTTAGCGCGGAGGTACTTGCAGCGCCTATTCTGACGCCCACACGGCATCACTTAGCATTGCTTTCACCTCCAACCCCCACATAATGCCCTCATCCATGCCGCTTTATCCTTGGTGCTCTCGTCTCCAGCGCAGATACCACGCAGCAGCCTTTCCCCACCCAGCCGCAACATCAGTTGCCCCAGCAGCACACAAACGCCGACCCAGCGCAACTGATGCCGCACGACCCTGCCACATTTCAGACCGACTACCTCCCTCCTCTCGCAAAATGATGGCGCCGAGCTAGCGGCTTTTGAAGCACATGATGATCACCTGCAGAAGACCTACTCTACAGCACACGAGAGCAACACGGACGCTGACTCGCTGGAGACGAACATCCATTCCCTTATTCAGAGCCTCGGTTTTGACCCGTCGACTTTCGACGCTACTGACGGCGGGCAGCCGCATCTTGACGATCCCTATGGGGTAGGCTTGGGGCAGGATTCTTTCGACATTGGCTCATATCGCAACAGGAGTACGGGCCAAGTTCTTGGCGTGAACGAGGACACTGGAGATGTTCGCCAGAAGTAGTGAGTCCTGTTATTTTGAAGGAACTGATTTGCGATCACCCTCCACAAGATTCCACGTACATCACCCACCAATACCCTTTCGACTCTGACGTTTTGGCTGTCATACAGACCTTATGTTGGACGTTCTATCCTTCCCCCGGCATTCGATTGCCAAATCGACACTTTCGATGGGCATCATGAGCGGTCACCATTCGCTGTCGACTCCATCTGCACAATTGCTGCCTTGAAAGCTTGGAAAACCCCCAAGGGAGATTGAGAAAATTGACAAAGTTGAGAGGAGTGCGCTACCATCCCTTACATGCGGCATGTCACAACTGGGTTATAATAGTTATCCAGTGCCGAAAATACCTTCCCACCAGAAGGTCTTGAATAGCATTGTAATTGAACAGATAGATATGCTAAATAATAACGCACAAAAAATTTGGGATAGGGCTTCTATCACTCCTCATTGATCGCAAGGAAGGAGTGACATAGATTTGTGGCTAAATTTAATAGTATTTTAGATTTGTTGACCAGTGCACAAGGCACTTTCCACGGCAAGACCTTGTATAACATTGCAATTGAAATGCGGGATCAGGTACGATGACAAAGCTCGAAATGATTGGCTCGGGTATGCTACCACTCCTCATTGGTAACAAAGGCAGAATGACCCAGCATTGTCATGGTTCGTACATGTTAAGCTAGATTTGCAAGCATACATGGGTATTTATGCACAACGCGTTTTGCTAACAAGATAAAAACTAATGCATGGTGAAAGCAGGATTAAATCGTGTTATACTTCCCACAGCTACAAAGTCAAGGACTCATGTTTTCTCTGATGGTATGCTGGACACATCAGGAACAGCTCGCCAATTGACCAATCGGAACACCCAGCCGCCGTAGTTCTATCACTCATATCCATCATGTATCGGTACGATCTGTGGGCTGCTCTAGCTCTACCTGACCGAAGGAATGCATAGCACCGACTCTGGTTTGCAATTTGCCATAAGCATCCAAGATCCCACCCGAAGAGCTGGCGAAGGCCAATTGAGCACAAATAACAACTTCAGTTGTATCAAGACCTAGATACTGTGCTTCTTGTATGTGTACCCGCAGGTAAATGCAACACCACGGGTAAGCTGCTATACCGCGGGTTAGAACAATAATACCGTACCCTTACCCGTACGGGTACGGTGTAGATTTTCTGACCCGCGGGTATACCCGTGCTATACCCTATCCAGTGATGAGCTATCCGGCGCAGAACTTACCATACAACACCGTTGATTCTTCACATGGTGTCTATAATGTTTTACAAGGCAAAGTTTGGCAGTCCCAGGCCACCAGGCTGGTGTGAATTGATGAAGAGGAAGACTGACACTTGAGGCAGTGTGTTTTAATCACGTGACAGCCCTAATTAATCACGCGCCCACCATTGGCCCATCGCGCCATCATTTTAAACCACCACCATCCTCTGCAGTCTCCCGTATGCAAGTATTTTCTGAGATGGAGGATATTCGAACAATTATCAGCAGAAAGTATACAGAGTCTGCTCGTCACAAACATCCATACTTCTGGGATTCGCACCAGCTCAGACAACCAGATTTTGACAACTTTCGTCCTGCAATCAACTTGAATACGATAATTACTCTTTTGAAACTTCCAAAGCAAGAGAACGTAGACGAAGGCGGCGAAGGAGATTGTGATGTACATGATGAAGCACTTGAAGTCGATGCAGGCGTACCTGGAGCTAACGTCGAAGTCGAACAACACGTGGGGGGAAAGCGACGACGCTCTGCTCCTGCATCATCTGTGAAGAGCAAGAGACGGAGGGTTGCCCAGGGTGACGATGAAGTGGATGCTGACTACCAGTCGGAATCGTCCTTGGATGGATACGAAGATGACCAGCAAGACCCAGCCTACAAGCAGGTGTACCCTTACATATGGGAAGAACGTCATTACGAGGAACCGAAAATTGATCCTCAAAGCCAGTTTCTACCAGTCTTCAAATTCTCTTTCGAGATGCGTTACACGAAATCAGCCCGAGGTGATGACGACGACTCTTACGTGCCCGACCAAGCAGCGAAGAAACTTGGGTGGCTTAAGGAGGAACATAATCTCCTATCTCTATTTAGCGCGCTATGCCCTGACCGTTCTCAACCTCAAACATTTGACCTTGGCAGGTTCAGGGTTCAGAACTACAGAACACGCTTGTTAGCTCTTTCGGGCGAGCCGGACTGCCCTGTGAACCGCTATCCTGAGGAAATCAAGGAGAAAAGTGAGCAGTGGTTCTTCCTCCTTCCTCAAGTTGTATGGCCAGATGCACCTGAAGAGGAAGAGGATGGCTCGCAACAGCATGACGATCTTCTCAAGGCACTCTTCACCTATCAAGCGTTAGGTCGTGCGAAAATCGAGACAAGTGTACAGGTGGTTACTCTTCCTGAGGGTGGCTACGACCCCGCAGAGGAGTTACCTTTTCGGCTATGCGCCCAGCTCAACGTGTCCATCATTGTACCTAAATTGTATGAACCATTTGACACCAAGATTTCCCAAAAGCGCGTTTCCGAACTCGAAGGATTACAGCGACGTTTGATTGCTCTTTTTACCATGACATCGGTAGACCAGCCGCTATTCGACAGTGAACATGACACGAGAGGGGACGCAAACATACCATTTTTCTACGGCATTCTTCGTCCGGCACCTGCTCTTTTGCAAGGCGTGACATACGAGTCCCTCCAGCCTGAGGGCTTGTTGCCAGTGCTCTTACCCTTCCAACGGCGTAGTGTCCAGTGGATGCTCCTACGTGAAGGAAAAACAATGAATCAGGAAGGCGATGTTGTGCCCTACACTTTTTCCCAATCCCAGTTTCCCGTGCCTCTATTTTGGGACAAGATTTCTCTCGGGGGCCAAGAGCATTTCTTTAATACACTCGTCGGCGTCGTAAACCCTTCTCCTGTGGAAGGAAACACTGCACTGGGGGGAATACTTGCAGAAGAGCCAGGTATCTCGCAATACCATTGATCTCCCTAGCATCAAATTAATGATGTGCAGGGCTCGGGAAGACAATTGAATGCATTTCTCTTATTTTACTGAACCCCGCACCTGATCGCAATCCCACCAACACACGGTGGGATGCCGAAGCCAAGCTTGAAGTGAAGGAGATTAAGGTATTGCGCATGTGTTCCATTTGGAAAACCAGTTGATATAGACGTGTGACAGACTACTCTCATCGTCACTCCCCCTGCACTCGCACCTCAATGGGCAGATGAGATTGCTGTCCATGCCCCAGGGCTTAAGGTCCTCATCTACGATGGTTGGTCCAAAGTCGCCGTGCCCATCACCCAGGATGATGTCGAAGACGAACGTGAACGACGGCGAAGCGAAGCTGGAAAAAAAGGATCCAAAGTTCAAAAGACCAGGAAAGGGAAGGCGATTTACAATGATGATGATGACATACTTGATTGGTGCTCTTATGTGAACACATTTGATGTTTGTATCACGACATACAACGTGCTCCGTCAAGACTTAACTGTTGCCCGCGCACCACCCAAACGTCCTCGTCGTGCACAAGTGGAGTACTCAAACCTTGACCGTCCTAGAAGCCCTCTGGTCATGTGCGAGTGGTATAGAGTGATCATGGATGAAGTACAAATGATGGGGACCGGCAAATCCGAGTGAGATCTTTTGTTCTATTCGTCACTGAATTGCTGGATGATTGTGGCATTCAGAGAGATGGTGTCTTTGGTCCCTCGACTATCTTCGTTTGCAGTGTCTGGAACACCAGCCCGTACTCATGTTTCTGATCTCATTCGGGTTTTAAGGTAAGATCAACGATCGTTTTCTGGTGATGCAGTGATACCACAATGACAGGTTCTTACGTGTCGATGATGTCGTCGGTCCGACCCGCATGTGGAATCGTTTGATGAAGCACACATTCAAGAAACAATTCGCTGATCTATTTCAACGATATGCTATCCGGTGAGTGATTCGACGAAGGAGCTTTGCGTGTTCTTATCTAACGCACACTAGAACACTCAAGTCCGCAGTCAAGGACGAATTGACCATCCCGCAGCAGCGGAGATATCTTGTTAGTATTGAGTTGGGAAGAGTTGAACGCCACGTAAGTCATGCCAATGTCCGCTGAGAGAGAAACAAAATATGACAGCTTCAAAGGTTTACGATCACCATCTTGAGGCAGCATTGGTTGAGCTTGGTTTGGACATGCGCGGAGTTGCTGTTTCTGAAGGGTGGCAGATTGATGCTACTCTACTGCGGAATGTGTTGAGAAAGCTTCGTGGTATCTGTACTCATCCTCAAGTTGGACAGTTACAGCGGCCAGGTGATAAGCTAGCTAAATCTGGTGCTCTCAAGAGCATCGGCGACGTTCTTGAGGCATGTGTTTTCTTTTTTCCACTCAAAATCTGTCGGGCTCATAGATGTCAGGCTATGAGGGACCAGAACTGGCGTAATTTCATGGATGATCGCAAGGCGAAGGCAAGCGCCGTCGCTTCTGTTATCTATGTTTGCAAGAATTCATCCATCCCTCCAGGTTCAAACCCTTGTTCGCCTTGCCCAGCTCCAACAACACAACGAGCAGACTCTTGATCGATACAAACGTGCTTTGGATTCCCTCATAATGGCAGAGCAAGAAGCAAGCGAAATAATCGACGACATAAAGACCACCATAGCAGAACACCAAGTCAAAGGTGAAGCGCTGAAAAACGAAGCGCGAGCTCTCCGAGAATTTCGCCAGCAGGACCTTTCAAAGACCGACAAGGGCAAAGGAAAACGAGCATTGTCTCCTCTCGCCGATGTAGATGAGGACATCGATGACATTGAAGACGTTGAAGACCGAGGTCTTCCCAAGACTCCCGCGGGCGAAGAGCACAGTATCAAGCGGCGGGCCCTGCAACAGCGGTTACGGGAGTGTTTGATAGTTTTGCACCGTGTCAAATTTTTGCAGGGAGATGTGTATCATGTTCTAGGTGCATCGCAGTCAGATAAGGAAGATGCTTCATATGCTGCAGCCGAGACGCTGCGAAAAAATCTGCTAAAATGTGGGCATTGAAAATAGTTCTTTATACTCCCACTGATAAGGTACGTAGCGACGGAGGAGAGCGCCAACAAAGTAATGAACCTCCTGCGTGTCGATTCTACCGGGCGAGGTGTTACCGAAGAGTCTTTACAAATCCCACTTCCTTTTCTTGATGGGGGTGGAATCAAATCGACGCATCTTGTGAGCTCCATTCCCATGGGCATCCCGCTTTTTGCCGATACTAACCCCGGTCTGGGCAGTTTGACGAAGCCAATGACATCATAGAGCTCGCATTGAACGAACAGACCGCTCTTCTGTGGGAGTGGCGCACTCGCATCTATGCTTTGTTGACTCAGAAGTTGGCAGCAAATAATGACCAGGCCGATGGGGAGGAGTACTCTCGTACATTGGAAACTCAGGGCGAGGCCGAGATATATATGCAGGCATATGCTGCACTGCTTGCGGATCGTAGAGAGGCGATTTCTTCCGAAAGAACGCTTCTTGCTGCGCATGATGCGCGGGAACATAAAGCCAGACGAACGAAAGCAGCCGCAAGAGCAGCTGCTCAGGCAATGTCGGAGGATTTCGAGATTCCTGAGGATGTCGAGGTTCAACCTCAACATGAAGTCCTGCACAGAGACCTCACAGAGCAGCGTAGGGACCTCCATGACCAGTTTTCTGGGAGAGCACTCCGATCTATCATGGTTGATCTGAGTGCTGTAGCGGCTCGCATCGCATCTGAGAAGGACCCTGAGAAGGTCATCGCGAAGGATGGCGCAAATTCATTGCGAACCTTGATCGCGCAACAAGGTTTGTCACTATGATATCGTAGCCACTTCATACTCACTATGAATGTAGTGACGCTCATGGATAAACTTGATGCTGACTTGAGTCAACTGCGAAAGATCTTTAACGAACGTATCCTGTAAGTTCACGATCGACTCCGATTCACACTAACACTAGTTAAACACACACCCACAGCTATTTCCGTCAACTGCAGGAAATTTCTGATACTGTCACAGAAGCCATATGGGAGGGCACCGTTGTATTGGCTATGGAGGAATGCACGGTCGAGCGAATGGAATTGGAAGGCAAAATCAACACATCCCGCGCGCGCCAGCGGTACTTGAACCATCTAGCAAAAAACAAAGAAGAGGGAATCACTGACGAGGATGACGAGGCTTGCATACTTTGTAGATGCGACTTTAAGCGGGGATTCATAACCCAGTGGTAAGTCGACTGTTTTTTGACTTTCAGGAATGCGGACCGATGCTACTTATGCAGCGCGCATGTTTTCTGTGAGGTAAGTGCGGGCATCTTTTCCGTCATGAAAATTTCCTAATACACATTCAGGGATGTATGAAGGCTTGGGTCACCCGCAGGGAGGGAAGAGCTTGCCCGGTTTGCCGGTGCGTTCCTTGTCTGCCAACAAAACATCATGACAAACTGCGTTTCTAGCGTCATCATCAACCTCGATCAATTGCAGCGTTTCACCGTCAAAGCAGACGAGCCTGCCCCTGCCAAACCCGTCATGGCGAACAAAGAACCTGTACCGGTATCTAGGAGAAAAATCCAATACAACACGATAAGTTAGGACACATCTAATTATTCGGCTTGTGGCTCATCTAATGTGCGCCGCTAGACCCTACAATCTTTGAGGAGATACAGTCTACGGAATCAAATGGAAGTTACGGCAGCAAAATACAGGCACTGGTCAGACATTTGTTGTATATCCAGTTCACAGACCCAGGTGCAAAGAGCATCGTATTCTCGGCGTGGGCCGATTCACTACAGAGTTAGTTTCCGAAGCTTTACTCCTCTGTCATGATTTAACATCTCTCGTAGTCATAGAACATGCCTTCAACTGCAACGGTCAGAGTTTTCTCAGCTGCCCCGGTTAGCCTTCTGACGGACTCGCAGGCATCCCGTATTTAAGACTTGACCACGCAAAGGGCAGAGGCAAAGACAGCGGTGCTAAGAAATTCCGCACAGACCCTACCCTACAAGTATTGTTACTACATGGGTATGCCCCTAGTGCATACTTGTTCACCCTTTGTGTTAACATCTTTCTAGGGAGAGAGACAATGCTGGCTTGAATGTGACTTGTGCCTCCCGTGTGTTTCTCGTCGAAAGCGTAGTCAACCATGGTTTCGAAGTTCAAGGTAGGCTCGCTTCTGGTTTTGGGTGCACCACTTCACCCATATAATTCAGCTATTGCACGAATCGATCGTATGGGACAGACTAAGCCGACAGAAGGTATGTATCGAAAAACCTGTTCTATTTACTTGCTTCTCAAATTATTACCTTCTAGTCTTCTGCTATTACGCCGAGGGTATTACCTTCTAGCTCAAGATGTCATTTGCCTTTCATTCTCAATTTCTTAATAGATACCGTGGAGAAGAATATTCTCGACCTTGCAGCTCGGCAAGGCCTCTCACTCTACACCAAGGACAATTCCGCTGGAACACTCAACTTAACACCCTTCGCCATGGATGCCGGAAAGAAGACCGTCGAATCTTCAGGGAAGAAGAAGCAGGCACAAAAGGGTGACTTCATCTTCAAGTAAGATTCACCCCAGCGTGCTATTTTCACATGCTTACCACGTGCGGGCGTCAGAGTGAACGACATGCTGGCCATCTTGTTCCCTCATATGTTCGAGGAGATCCAATACCTTCTTCCCCCAGAAGAACCCAGTGATGAGATCGCCATGGAAGTAGAACCAACGGGACGGCGCGAACAGCTTAACGCAGAAGCTGGACCCTCGAGACTCCCATTTTAAGCCTCCCAGCCTCCACATGTAATTGTATAATTACATAAATTCATAAAATTGATAGCAGTGCGGAAACACGATGCTTGCTACTGGAGCTAAACATAGATTATGCGATACGATGCGATGCGATCGAGACATGCAATGGAATAATGATGAATCACGGAACGAAGAGATAAGAAACTAGAGAGAGACGGATATGCCTCTCGATGAAGAATTTCCGAGTCCATGAATTAGAGCAAATAATCAATGAGCTAGAAGACCCCGCCATCCCAGCTTGCTCTCTTCCGCTTGTTATCGCTCGCTTTGCGGAAATGTAGATCCTGCGGGGAGACGAAGCTCGTCCCGCGGTGGTGCATCGTGTGTGGCTGACGTGCAATGGTGCCTGTCAGAAGCGCCTGCGCCGTCTGAAGTTCCTGAGAGACTGTGGAGTACGGTACCGGAGGAGCCGACTTCTGAGAAGGATGCGAACGAGCTAGGTCTAACGCCTGCCCCTGACGCGAAGTGTCGATGGTCATGGGGTTAACATCATGTCCGTCAGTGGCATGGCTACTGAAGTAGTGCAAGTCGAGGTAGGGAACACCGTGGAAATCGTTAGGGTTTGAGGGCCGCCACAAATCTGCCCCTGGTGGCGGCGAAGGATGTGCATGCATAGATGCCAGATCGGAGGGATGTGAGAGAGGAACGCTTTCGAAGAAAGGGAGGGAACGGGTGCTCGTGATCTGTGGTTGCGATGCGCCATGACCCTGCGACAGGTGGGTAGACATATACCGATGTTCGGATGGGGGAACTGAGATAGACCGGCCATGATGAGACGATGTATGCATGTGGGGATGACCCCGTAGAGGGCGAGTCGAGGTGATGGGTGTTGCAGGGGGAGTGGAATGCGTCAAGTCGACAATATCATCCATGCTCTGCTGCGACATGGTATATATTTCCAGGGCAGAGAGACTCAAAGACGCCTCCGACTCATCTTTCTGCACTCTAATCTCACTAGTGGTCTGAGTGGCATCACCCGAGATCTCCGCTTGGTCATTGAGCGTGATCGATGCCAGCTCGATCTCGTCAATACCTGGCAGTGCAGGGGTGTGGATCTGGAGCGGATGTAGACCGGTGGCTTGCTGCATCCCTGAGAGTCCGAGGCCAGGTGTGCCAAACCCAAATCCGGGACCGTAGTATGACTGCTGGGGTTGGTGTGTCCGTGCACCGAAGATGAGGTCACCGGCATAGTTGGAGTGGTGTGTGAACCCCCTGAAACTGCTCGACGCAAACATCTCATGGTCCGAAAACGTGGAATGCGAGTCCCCAACGCCGACATCAGAGGTGAAGTCGTTTGGAAAGGAACTCGGAAAAAGGTCGTAGCGATCGACGACACCGTGGTTGAGGTTATGAAAGGAAAACGGAGATGATGGTGCAGGAGACAACCCGTCGGCAAACTGATGACCCGCTACTGGAGAAAGCAGACGTATCGAGCCGGGGGTTGGCAGAAAACCAGTCCTGCGGGCCCCAAGCCGACTTTCCAATAGTGTTCAAGCGACGATCAAAGAGAGAGTGGCCAAGCAGATAATCAGAAGAAATATGTGATGATGTTGGAGAAGCGGCGGTCGCGGACCACGTCGCGGAGTTGAGAGGTGTCTCTATGCTGGACCATGTCTGTGATTGAGAGGAGTCCGTGAGCTCTGAGAGAGACTGCGATGCACTAGGCATGAAGTCGGGAATAGACAGTGGCTCGGACAATGGGTCAATTGTCTCCATGTCCATCTCTGCAAGTCCGTCCGGCGAAGACGGATCATCAGGCTGAGAGGTGTCATGCATAATCGGTGGACATCTGAACAACCTGGTGCCGCCCTCCTCCTCGCCACCGGAGCTATCGTCATCTTCAGAGCACGTTGCGCTCTCCGGGACGCTCTTCGTCCCACCTCTGAACATGCCTTGCCTCGACTGCATGCGCTTCTTGCGGGCAGGGCCTATGTGGCTGCTGTGCGCAGTCAACTGATCATCAGTTGCTGAGCGAATGGGAAGTGGCTGAACACACTCTCTCCGCTTTTTGGGCGCGTTCCGTGGCTTATAGCCCGCTGCTTGATACAGCTCAGGAAACGCGTTGCGGAAACGGTCACGGAGGTCAGTCGAGCGTCGATTCTGCTCCTGGAAGACAGGGTCTTTGACTATCGTTGCCCATACGGTGCCGTGCTTCTCATAGCCAGCCTTGAGAGCGCGGTCCTCTTCCTCAGTAAACGGACGACGCTTCTTACTACGTGTTTTCTCAAAGATGGAACGTCCATCTGGGAGAGTTGACCGAATTTTACTGGAGAGATGCGTCTTTGCATTGGGGTAGTGCTCCTTGTACGCATCAGGAAAGTAAGTGCGAAATCTGGCAGAGGTCAGGTATAAAAATGAACAAACGGAAATTAAGGAGTACCAACCGGTCCTTAAGGTCAACAGGCGAGCGGTTGTCAAAAGTCAGCTTCGGATCTTTCAATATGGCCTTCCAATTGCCGACGCCCCACTGAGGAAACAGAATTAATATTGTGAGACATTCTTTGAAAGCCGTATGTACCGTGTTGCAACCCTCGACGAGCATTTGGGTTTCTTCTTCGGACCATTTCTTGCGTGGTTTCTTCTGTTGGATTATAAAAGCGCCAACTGATTCACGGTAGTCGGCATCACCAGCGATCTTGCGCATCTTTCCCTTACGTTCTGGCATTGGAGCAGAAGTTTCAGCAACATGCGAAGTGAGACCGGTGTCGTCACGAAAATTCCACGCTGGTACAAGCCTGGGGGAAGACGGAAGTGCAAGCGACACGCGTCTTTGCTTTAGCGCGGAAGAGGTTGACGATGTTGAAGAAATGGAGGAGGATACTGCAGGAAAGGGGGCTGTAAAAGAAAAAGTGACAGTACTTGGAGGTTTGCAAGACAGGTCCGCTGATTCTGGCATTGCAGATGTTCGACAGAGACAAGACCTGGATGAAAAATGATAATCTTTTGAAGTGTTATAATGAAAACCGGGAGAAGTAGAATCGGATATGAATTGCAGGAGGCAGACCTCGCGTGAGGGTATCACCGGACACGTTGATGGACAGGCGTTGTCACTGTACCGTACAGCCTGCTCAGATAGTTCGAATCGTTGGGTCGTGGATTGCAATGAGGACAGAAGAGACTCGGAGAGGATGAAGCACCAGATTTGAACTAACAGATTCTTTGAGACTAGTTTAGGTTGTTGCCAGTAGCGTGCTGTTAGTACTTCACACCCTAAATGAGGAAGCCTGCATTCGATAGCAGTGCCTCTTCCCCTACTACGGCTTAAACCCTCCTTCCCTACGGTTCAAACATACTCATATCAATTCCATATCCCACTCATCAGTTCCCTCTATGTCATTCAGAATCTGCATCGTGACTGAACGTGCTCGCAAACCACCGTTATAGCCTTCGTATCTGATCCGGAACCGCAAACGTGTTCCTTCTAAAAATTCATACAATGAATGCAGCATGTCACATCGATCATCATTCTTGCTCCGGGATGGCCCCCTTGGCGCTCATCTCTACCTCACAGCAGTGTGAACCTACTCATGCCGCCGCAGATACATGTGGAGTCATCCTCTGTTCCACACTCCCCAACTTATCTATCCACGCCCCAAGCCGCGTCGCGAGCTCGCCTATTTGTGCGCGCGACAGAACACGAGGTTGAACCCACGTGATTCGCGCTTTTTGATCCACCTGGTCCAAGGAACCTCGTATCAACTTGAGGCTAGCGGCAAGTACCGATGTCAATTAGATTATCAGCACATGCAGCGCCCATATTTCAATTCAACGAAGAATGCACTGACCTCAGTGCTTTCATGATGAGGTGTTCTACTTCATCTACTGGAAGTCGCGTCTCCTCGGCGATAGTCTGGAAAGACATCGTTCGGTCATTCGCGTTCCGTTTGAACACTGATTCGATCAGCGCCATCAAACATATCTTCTGTCGAAGGAAGGGGTAGTTCTCTTCCAGAATCGGCTGTGGCAGAGCTCATTTGTCAGATTGTCGGCTCGACTCGGCGCGAGTCTCCGCAACAACATGCACGTACCTCCTGCGGAAATAGTGGTGCCAGTGCTTCGAATTTGCCAATGTTGCCTTCGTTGAATGTGAACAACAGCTTCTTGATCCAATCATACTGCGTGTTGTCCAGCGCGTCGAGTATTGGGTGCATCAACTAACACCGATGAAGTCAGTTAGCGATCGTCCTCAGGCTGTGACCGACGAAAGTGGATGTTTCAAATTCACGTATCTGCTTACCAGCTCCCCAAAATTATAGATAGTGTCGCCGAGAAAAGCCGAAATGCCAAGGTCGTGTGCGCGCAGCAAACGTTCTTCTGAAGTAAGGTCTGTTGCTACATCGACACATGCCAGATACAGCAGCGAATGCTTATAATATGGCGCATATTCTGCTTTGGCCTGTTTTCGGCAAGTCAACGAGGTGAACTGTAGCATTCTCGAAAATTCTCGCCTTATAGTAGTCAGCGGCAACTTTGTAATACGAAGCATTGACGGCAGTGTCAACTCCTTCCAGTCGATCGAGTGTTTTCCAGGCAGTATCCATATCCGTCTTGGTACCCTCTAAATCACCGTACACCAGCTTTGCATATGCAATATTTGCAAGCAACAGCACGTATGCCTCCTGTGATGTCTCGGCATCGATCCGTGAAAGTATGGAGGTGAGGAACAGAAGCTGGCTTTGCGGGTCTTGACGGAACGTCAGGTTAGATCATTTAGGATTTGGGGGTCAAACCTACTGTCGATCTCCTTCGACACTTTAGTTCCCATCTCCACGAGTTTGAGTTGGTTCAGTTTGGACTCAAAGTCGCGCACGAACTGCTCAAACACGTTTACACGGAAGGGCCGAGACAACGGATGGTCAAAAAACTCATATAGCTTGAGTGTCAGCTGGTGCCATAGTCTGTGTGATCAGTGAGTAGTGAGTATACTGTATTAATCACCCTCTTACTTTCTTGTGTGAAGCTTGCCGAAAGATTCAAAAAACGGGTGGAGTTCCGCCGGCGTAGCTGACAGGGCAGTCGCAACAAACTCATCTAGATCCAGTTTGGGCGGTTTGGGTAGCTCTGTTGGTGCTGATGTGGATGACGGCATGGTGTCCTCACTGCAAGCAACGTGGCCTAAATTCAATGTGCTTGTGATATATGAGAATTGAGTGTTGCGGTGAAATAGGCGTGACGCGTACGTCCTGTGCCACACAAGGCGGAGAAGCGTGGTAGCGATGATTTGGCCTTGTTTGACAAGAGCCCTCAAAAATAACAGTGCCAAATAGTGAAGCGATTGCCAGCTTGACTGCTGCGATCCAGATGATGATGATGGTTGCGGGTCAGTCATGATGATCAGGTATGCCTAGACGAGGAAGTTGATGATTAAGGGAGGAATTTCATAAACTTTGTTTCCAAGTCTTTTCATAGGTTGACGTCTACAGCACATCGCCTGTGCCAGCCATAACAAGATTACACTTCCGAGTCTTGGCAATTGATGCTGGCATAGTACTGAAAATACAGATCCATGTGATTCAAGTGCATTAATATTAGGCCTTGGGAAATCTAAGTTGGACAGGTCAATGGTAGATATCCTGTGGCACGAGCTGATTATACACGTACTACTTTGGTTTGGTACCAATCTCATATTGGTGGACTATCAATTGGTAGTCAAAACGCTACCGTCTACACTTGCACCGAAAGCATTCTTCCAACTTGCTTGTCCCCCTGGCCTAGTGATTTTGGCTGCTGCGGCCCGCAAGCGCAGTGCCACGTGATGTGATTGTTGGATCGGAGCTGGCAACTGCCGTTTCAGTATCCACTGCACTTATCTTGGTCGTGATTGTTTCCAGCATACTGCATCTCTCTCACTCATTATCTTATTCGACATGGTGAGCCGCACATGTAATGACAAAACTAAACCTGATGGGTTCTCGACAGTCTTCCGGAGTGATAGCAGCCCCCACATGCCTCCAAACATTCCAAGAACTGAAGATGAGCAAATCGCTCAAGTACATATTGTTCAAGTTGAACGATAGCCGGACACAGATCGTCGTTGACAAGACTTCGGAAAATCCTGACTACGAGGAATTTGTGACCAACTTGCCTGCCGATGGTTGCCGATGGGCTGTATACGACTTCAGCTATAAGTTGGAAGATGGGTCGCAGAGGAACAAACTCTGCTTCTTCTCCTGGTGAGTCCGCAGTTCATTTAGCTGACTATCTGTCACATTAGGGTGCCAGTTCAATCATTCTCTGTGCTTAACTCACAACTCCAGGTCACCAGACACCGCACCGATTCGGGCAAAGATGGTGCACGCTTCCTCGAAGGATGCGTTGCGGAAGTCTCTAGACGGGATTAGTGTGGAGATCCAGGGAACGGATCAGACGGAAGTTGCATATGAAACTGGTCCGTCTCTCCTATGTAATCCACGAGGTCGCGATTGTTGACCATGCTACTCAGTCATCGACAAAGTGAAGCGCATCAGCCGATAGAGAGCTGTACTTTGTGCCACTCTGGTTTGATCTGTGATGTTAACTGTGAGTGCTCTTCAACTGCTCTCACGCTGTCAGCCTTACGAGTATGTTTCTCCAGAACATGTGCATTACTTGATTTGATGTAGTAATCGCGAAGATAGTTGTATAAAGCTGCAAAGGATTCACACTACGGTAGGAGCAGATGTAGTAAAGACATTTCCATAGTATGAAGCGTTCGAATCGATGTTCATGAAACGTCGCTGCGTGGTGAACAACGTCAAAAGGAACGCCTAGGAGATACTAAATCGGAATGACTGATAACACGCTCCGCATATGCCTTGCTTTGGATGCGTTGGCTTATAGGTCTCACAATGACAATGCTGAGCATGATTCATAACACCTATTACTAACAAGGATATTATTCAGTACCATAGATTGCAACAAGCTGAGCCTCCATGATTCTCTGGTGGAATACAAGTAACAAGCGATGCACAGCAATCGTGGAGCAATTCTTGAAGTGATTCGCGATGCAAGTGCGGAAATCGAATACTTGAGATCATATCTACAATATTTGGCAAGAGCCTTCAGAAATAACAGTACCAAACACTTTACAACAACTTATGTCACATATGACATACCAAGATGATACTGACCTGTCGTGGTCTGTCAGACTGACAGGCGATGCCAGCACTTGTCCGTTGCCCATGTGATTCTGCTGATTCTAGACAAACGTGACAGGTGTTCCTAACTTTCCGTTATTCCTGCCATACTGGCTGTTCTATGTATACTACGTCAACAGCATCAAAATGCAAGCCCGGGTCATGCGCGCGAGCTTTCCTTCAAAACGTGATACCTTGACACGGACACGACAAGGAGCTTACTTTAGGAATCTTCGACATAGTCCCATGCCAGGAACAAACACGTAAAAGCAGAAGCGATTTGCGCCTAGATCAAAACCGCGTTGCAAAGTGCCGCTCGGCCTCGTGCGTTTCTTTTCTTTTTTTCTCTCGCCCTCCCATCAGATCTAAAACAGCGACTCCTTTAGAGAGCGCAAACCCATCTCAACCAACAACCTGAAGCCACTGTCGAGGCTTCCTATCTCTATGGATCTAAAAATACCAGTATGTCATGGCACGGATGTACATATATATCATGATGAACTTGCCTTAACGACTCCCTCCAGACATCTATCGTACGACTTTTCCAAACGAACTGCGTTCCGTCTCCGATGGATACGCAGCGTATCAGCCATCTCCTCGCAGAGCAAAAGCTGGAACTTTCGTTCATTAAGGAGGAATTAGATCGTGCCCGCGCAGAGGTCTCGCGCCTCGAGGCTAAACATCTTGGAGCCATGGAAATAGTCCAAAAATTGGAAGCGCTGAGATCCCCCGTCCGCCGGATGCCAATAGAGATCATGACAAAAGTCTTCGAACAATGTGTCCAGGACGAAGAAAGTCAAGAGCCTGATCCTCTTCGGGCTCCCTTGCTATTGTGTCAAGTTTGCAGCGCTTGGCGAGACCTCATGTTCTCTCTTCCTTGTTTATGGAAGACCCTCAAAGTTGGGTTCCCATCTACAACGCCAAATTGGGAGAATGTCATGCAGTCAAAGATCATGTCCATGCACGTGTGGATATCGCGCGCGAAAGCTCTTCCAATTTCCCTAACCCTCCAACACCCAAGCAATTCCCCGATCACGTGGGGTGCGCTTATGTCACTTGACAAAGAGATTTTGACTCTTGGATGCCGCATTGAAGAGCTTTCCCTTAAATTTTCTCCGTTGGCACTTAGCTCCTTGTTGACATTTACCCAAAGTCCGCTCCCGCACCTACGGCGTCTTGAGCTTCATAACAGCAATCCTCTTCCTAGCCACGACAACCCATCTCCGTTGTTGCTTCATGATGCACCCAACCTCCGCAGCCTCTCGATTGCATGGGGTAGTCTCGACACCGCCCAGTTCAGCGTCCCTTGGGGACAACTGACACAGTTGTCTCTTCAGTATGACGCCAGCCCCTACTGGAATTCCGTTCATAACGACTACCTCATTGCACTTCGTGAATGCCCTAATCTCAAATATTGCTCCATCGGAATAGGAATGACAATACTCGACATTGATACAGAAATGGTCGTACCTGTTACACTTCCCAACCTCGAATCAATGAAAGTACGCCTCTTCTGTCAAACACTGTACACTCACCAGTTCTTCGATGCCCTCCACGCACCGAAGCTGCATACATTTGAATTCCAGAACGTCAGTCTTGCAATGGGTTCGTTCGCCAGCCAGACAGAACCCCTCTCTTTCATCTCACGAAGTGCGGAGACTCTCGAGAACCTATCCTTTGACACAATCAATATATCAGATGTCGACATGCTCTCATGTCTCTCTCAGCTTCATCGCTTAAAACACCTACGATTCCTGCCTGGCCCTCTTCAACTCAATCACAGCCTCGTGGATAGCCTCATTTTATCCGCAGCACCTCAAGGCACCTCCATTTGTCCTCGACTTGAATCATTGAGTCTCAAATGCTCAAAGCGTGTTTGCACCGACAAGGTGACAGAGCTTATAGAGTCGAGGTGCAGTGCTAGTCCGAAGCTGGCAGAATTTTGCTTGCAGATCGCAGCATTTGACTATGGGCAAGATTCACGAGACAAAACGATTGTCGAGCTGACGGAACGCCTGAATCAGTGCGTGGAGGGGGGATTGCAGCTCCACCTGATGAAGGCAAAGCCGACAGGTTGATGTGATGTTGGACCTGTACGTACCACGCGGCACCCTTTTACTCGCTGGTCGAACATTCTCATGTTTTCTCGATTCTCATTCACAATCACTGACACAATTACATCTCCCGTACCCTGAGCCTCGCGAAGCGCTCGGCTAAGATATCTATCTGTTCACCTTTCATCATTCCCTGTTACTTATCCATCAAGAAGTTGCCCTTGTAATATCATAATGCTTTGATAGTGTCTTAGATAAATGACGGTGATCTAGAACAACCATGGAATCAGTCTATAAGGCACCCTGTTCACATAACTTTTCCATTGGTCTCCGAAGTTTCCCTGCAACATCGCCTCCTCCTTCTGGATTCGCTCGCCAAGTCCAGAATAAAGAACACCAAAACAACCCGCCCAAATGCACCCCAAAGCCAACTTGACCCCTTGGTCTGATGAAGGAAACACGCCCGAACAAGAAACCAGCCATGACCGAGTATGAAAATGACAGAGCAAGAAGCCTAGTAAAACACATAATCCACCGGCGTAGCTAGGGGTGTCGAACAATAGAATAAGGGCCAGATGTGACTAGCTTGTGATCCTGGAGGATACTGAGTTCGAACGTGAAGAGCCTGCCTAGAGTGGAATAGCAGTGAATGCGAATAGCACCGCCGATGACGCTCAGGAAAGACCCTGCGACAAGTGCGGGTGATGGCATGGTATAGTCCAAGCCTGTCAGTGAACAGAAGTCACTATGGACTAGAAGGGTAGTGATCGATTTCGAGGCCGCACTCGATTCCTTTCCCGTTGTGTATGCAAGAATGATATCTGAGAAGACGCAAACACCAATGAAGCTCTTGAAGGGTAATGATTCAGTGACGTGCAAGAAATTCTGGAATTGGCGCTAGAAGGTACCTTCAGTATTATGTGTATCCAAGGGGTGACGACTTCGAAACCAGTGGGGTTTAGAAGCTCCTTTGTAGAAGGTCTAGCATTTGGGGGTGTCAAGGCATAATACTGCGCTCCTGTGGCACAGAGAAGCAGGCAGATCTTAGTTGAAATCATACAGTTTGAAATCAGGGGGAGAAAACAGAGGTAGTTGATGTCAACACGAGCTCCATCGCTTCAACACAGTCAGCTGCTGATCGTAAAGTCTCCGCGGTCTAACGCAAGTCTAACGTGCGGTGTCCCTGATGGCGGTGCGAGTCACGTTGCCACTTGCAAAACAATGGTAAACACTCGTTCTCCCTTTCCAAACTCATGTGCGACGGCGTAAGTTTTCTGACAACTTTCCACATCAGAATTCGTAACCCTAGTTGAGGATCGCACAAGTTGGGCCTATCAGAATCTCATGTTGGTCGGCATCACTAGAAATTGTTGCTAATAATAAAGCCTCGTTTAAATCAGCGCATGAAGAAGGATTCATTCAAGTTATCGGATGAACCAGGACGAACCGGATCGAAGCATCATGTCTAGATGTTCAGTGCATTCAAGCATCAAGGTCTCAGCTTTGAGACTTGAGAGTCGAGATCCCTTTGCTGGATGAACAGTGTGAGGCCAAGGCTTTTCCCAGACTTGCGTAGTATCATCTTGCCAGGTCCCCGCCATCCAATTTTGGGTAGCCACTGTAACGCTCC
This sequence comes from Suillus occidentalis, assembly GCA_016628085.1. Taxonomy (NCBI): domain Eukaryota; kingdom Fungi; phylum Basidiomycota; class Agaricomycetes; order Boletales; family Suillaceae; genus Suillus; species Suillus occidentalis. Next base: position 19,818 of record JABBWB010000059.1, read on the forward strand.
TACGCGCTTCACAGCCTACAAGTCAGAAGGGCAGTCTTGTGGGACTTGAGGTAAAACTCAATCATCGGAATGTCCCAGCCACTGACAGACAGCCTTCTAGATTCCTTAGATGACCGCATGAGACAATGATGAAATAACTCGCGCTTCATCGCGCCGACAACTGTGCACGAGGTGTTGATCAAGTGCAACGCATAATAAATCTGGCCTAGGCAGCGCCTACAGATTGATCAGATCATAGCCACATCTCCGGGCTGTGTTTACAATGCGTTGGCGACTGATATGAAATCTCAAGTTCAAGTATTCCACCTTGATTCCACCTCGTGTTTGAAAAATGTTCTATTTGGCCGCCCTACATGGCGGAAAATGCTACATTGTCATTGTCTAATGTGACCGAATTCATACAGATAGTGATAAGGTAGTCGAGAGTAGTGGGTATCCAAATCGACGGTAACAGAGTGGTGGCTTCGTCCAGAATCCAGTGAATGAGCTAACAATACAATAAATCAATCGGGCAAGGAATGGATGGAGAAAACAAGAAAGCATTTTTTTTCGTAAACGTAGATCAGACAATATCAACTGAATTGACGTCGAGCGCGGCGTTAGGCCCTGAAAAGGCAGCCTGTCCATCAACAGGCGTGCTTGGGAGCGATTCCTTTGATATCGAACCCTTAGCAGTGTCTGTTGGCGAGTATGGAATATCCTTGGCATCGTCAAATGCGATGTTGAACTCGCCAATGGAGATGTCGGTGGAGAATGAAGTAAGAGAGTCGCGTTTCTGTTCGGTCCGTTGAGCAATGAACACGGGCATGGTACCCGTGCGGCTGTTGTATGCCATCTCGGATTTCGAACTGAACATTTGCTCGTCAGATCGCATGATTGAGTTTCGAAGTGCGACAACATACCCAGTGCTCCAAGACCCTCCAGACGAAACAGTGCCAGCGGTCGAGAGACCGACGCGCTTTGCAACCGAAACATAGGCAAGGCGGTAGTTCTTCCTGGCCTCATCGGCAAACCCGAAGAAAGCGAAGAATACGAATGCGCAGACAACGAGGAGCCATCGGCTGAGCTCAAGCGACAACACAGTAGGGTTGCTCGTGCGCCAAAATACTGATGGGATTTGTTCGATGCGAGAGAAATCCAAGTGCGTATCCGCCCAACTGATCCAGGGGGAAATTGGTTGGGCAGTAGCATTGAGGTAGATGACATAGATACCCAGAGGAATCGTGCATAGCATTTCAATGCCAGCCAGACCCATGAGGCGGAAGTAGCGACTGGAACTCAAGTTCTTGTTCACACAAAGGAACTCCATAAACTGCGCCCTACGCTGGGCTAGTTCGATAATAGTGCGGACTGCATCACAAAATGATCAATGTCGGGCTAACAACTTGTCAGAATAAACGTACCGCAATAGTAAGCAGAACAGCATCCGAGAGCCAAGGGCCACGCAAATACTAATACATATGCAGGAGGGGTGTTGTAAGTAGCTGGATAACAACCGATTTCCTCAAAGATGTTGAACCGATGTCCTTGTACGATATACTCTGTGGTATCACGTCAATGAAAGTCCGACGTCTTTCAGGCAACGAACTTACGCAGAATCATCTCCAGGACGGGGATACCGACACCAATGGCCAGATCAGTCATAATGTCGCGTCTCTTCTGAGCTTTCGTCTTAGTAACCGAAGAGACTGATGCGATGTGGTAGAGACGACGGTTGATGCAAAGCGAACAAGCAGGGATAGCAACGGAGGCCCCGACCATAAATCTGGCGGCTAGGAAATAATCATGAGTTTTTGCGATGAGAACATAGGGAAAATTCCTACAGATATCACACCACACAGGAGCGAAGTTGATCACACTCGACCTCCAAACGATCGAGTTAATGAACTGGATCAAACACGATAAGCCAGTCCACATCATATAAAGGCAAGTTCCAGTGTTCCACGCTTGAATCTTGGTTAAATTTGGATAGCTCGAAATGCTGTAAAATGACTGACCTTCCAAATGCCAGGGAAGCGGAATCATGCAGCACAAGAACCCCAGGAAAGCAAACACAGTAAACACATAATCTGGTGAGTTGAACATCTTAACAACGCAGTTGCTGATGCACGATTTGGAGGCGGGGGTGGCGGGCTCGGAAGACTAGCTTTCCTGTGATGCGTAGCAGAGGGAACGTAGACGAGTTAAAGTCCACGGGTGAAGTTACGGTTCATAGCCTTGCTATTAAAGCTTTCGAAAGCACAATCCACCTTGTCAACCAATTTGGACTTCCCCTTGTGCTCGGGTGCGTAAACTTCAAACTTTGAACAACTCAGCATTTCCTTTTTGATCCACAAACTGATGTCCATATATGGACACGTGTTTATCTACCAAATAGGTAAAGCGAACGAAGTATGATCAAAGTGCACCCAAATGGCGCACCGAAGAGCTTCATTGACAGGGCGCGGCACTGATCCGATGTCCCATGATCCATGAGATATCAGAAAGTTCCAGCGAGAGCTGCTTGAAAAAAGTCGAGTGATAAGACAGTCAGAGCTGGACTTCATTTACCCACGCGCAGGCAGTAGAAGGGAATTCAATGCTAGGCCGAGCGGTGGTTATCACTGCCGTGGTCCAGTAGTACTCTGCAAACAGTGAGACCAGAAATCCAGGACCGATGATCACTGGATCATAGACGAATTCCCCACCTACTGCTTTGCGATATTCTTGTTCTCTGTTTGGCTTGAAAATAATTGGTGAGACTTGAATTTTGCGGGCCCGGCTGCGGTTAGTACTTTTTCAATCCACAGAATACAAAGTGTTACCAGGGAGTAGCGCCCGAAGCTTCAGTAGCATAAGGGAAGGGAGCCGAGTTGGACGTGAGGCACTGAACGACAGACCATGTCAAGCCTGCAACTTCGAGGATTAACAGCGTTATGCTACATGGATGGTGTGGGGTCGCAAGCAAGGAGATTTCTTAACAATCTCTCTCATGAACGCTATATGAAAGCCCCTGCAACAATAGCGATATTCCAAAAGCGACGGACAATAAGAACGGCAGTTGCCGTAATCGAGAGATTCAGAGAATTACCTTTTTCGGTATGTTTTCTGCGTTTCCCATTAGCATCCCGGTAAGTCTTCCCTTGTAGACAAACCCAAATTGCCATGTAGACAGTTGACCAGCGTCACGGCGTTACTTGGAAACCATGCTAAGTTCAAATTTTCTAAACATTTCGACAACAAATTGTAGTTAGCACCACAACAGATAATTGGAAGCGGAGACAGCAACGACAAATACTTCGTCACGCAAGGAAAAGTCGGCATGATTCAAATCACGTCTGGTGCTGTCTGATATAGGGTCGATGATCTTGAAGGACAATATAAGAAAGGAAAACGGCCAGCTAAGACGCTGTAACATTCCGGATAAAATGCGATACACGTTGGCTATTGATACAGACTGTTAGCTAAGTGGGCCTAAAGTACATCACCGCAACAAAGAAAGTCATACAAGATGGAGAAAATAAATAAATGCTTCGGGACTAGGGGAATATGCAAGCAAGAAGTCAGACACACACGTATAATACTGTCGGTCGATGACCGCAAGGACACTAGAAGGAATGTGCGAGAAAAGAAGATTGACAGCTAAAAATCATGATATTCCTTGGACCTCCCTAACCACCGTCATGTAAACAGCGTCACGATTCTTGGAATTCCTCGGGTAATTGTACGGTACTGCGGAGCCATAAAATGGCGAACCTTCGGTTTGGAGAAAGTTCATGCTTGGGGACTTCTCTGAGCGTGGTCGAACAATGGCTATTGATGGGGGCTCAGGCCACTGCGTTGACAGCAGACGAAGTTGTTGCGGGTCAAAATTTGATTGGAGAGAATTGTGTGAAGACGCAATAGTAGAGTAGATGGAAGGTGATTCCAGAGGGAGGAGTACAGGATCAAGAAATTCAGGATTTTCTTCCAGTTTCTTGGCGTTTGTAAGGTCGAGTGATGGGGGCCGCAAAGGCGAAGGCGGAAGGGGTTTCTCGGATGAATAGCCATGATAAGTGCATGCTGTGCTAGATTGAGAGGCGGTGCTCCTGAACTCAAGGACGGTCAGAGATGGAACTGGTGTTAAGTTGCTGGTGAGATGAAATCAGACGAAATATGCTCTCAATATCAATGAACATACCATTCTGCCATAGATGTACCTTTGAGATCGGCGATACAGACCGATTGTCTCTCAAAAAAACTGAGAGCCCTCCGCAACACTTGTAGAACCTCACGCAATCGGCTGCGCCCCTCCCCTCCAAGCAAAAATAATCCGATAAAAAATAATGATTGTGCGACCATGATAGCCCATTCAGTGACGAGCATCGCAGTGATTGATTTAGGTGTTGCGGCGGAGCTGAACGACAAGACCTCCGTCAAATCTCGGGTAAAGTCTGCCCATGGAGCCAGCCCAGAGCTTAGATTAAATATGATAGCCACTATAGTCGCGGCAACGGTGCATATGACTTCTGAAACGGCCATACTGACAAGCCGAATGTAGGCTCCAGAAGTATGCGAGGAAGATGGACGTGTCCTCGAAAATTGGACGCCATGAAGAAGAAAGTGACGCCAAGTGATGCCTGGAAAGACTCAGCCTCGTAAAGGCACAGACAATAATGATTTGACTTACCACAAAAAATCATAGTAAGAAGAGAAAGTGCAAGCGGCGGTATCCAGACCACGAACAAAGCCACCGTAGTGGGATATGTCGCCGGGCGACATCCAAAATCTTCATACACATCAAAGCGTCGAGGTTGAACAATTAGATCTGTTGATAATGTCAATCAACATTGTGGGCGCCCGTGACAGATACGCACGCAATGCTGCATATACTAACGGAACTCCAAAACACATTAAACATTCAGATAAAATACGGCGTCGCTTTGTGATAGAGGTGGATGTTTGACAAAATGACGCCATCCGTTCCAGGTGAATGCAAATACAGAGGCATGCTGCGGGTATCGCTACATTTACAGGCTGTCATCAAGCGCTGAAGCTGCAGGAATTGTGAGTGCTCATCTATAATTGATGTCAAAACACTCACTGATGTCGCACCAGAATACAAATGGTATTTGGTAGGCCCCAGTCCAGTGGAGGGCATCTACGGCAATGATCGTGTTCACGACAAAGAGCCACATTCCAATAGACATTGCAGCAATGTTGCCAGCCCGACAATACCCAGGCAATGGAAAGAGAACCAGTACTGCGGAAATGAACGAAAGTACCGGTATCTCTGTTTGCATTTCAACGACTGAACGGAAGTCTAGGGAGACAAAAAGGGCATATGGTGGAGGCATGCTGCAGTTCTTTTAATCAGTAGGCTGTGCCCTTGAAGGCAGTGTGGAGCCGAAGTACAAGGTCATGATGCCACAAAGTCTGTATACTTGATCCTTTCTAGATTTAATAAGCTGTTGGCCGAAGAGAGTACAAGGACACATACCATGGCATGCTTGACCGAGGACCACCCATATGACAGGGGATTACCGCAATCAGTAAGCAGTCAAGCAAATGCCCCGAAAAGGCATCTTCTAAAGCTTTAAGCTTAGACGACGACTGTGATATTTTTGCACGAGGCCCTGAAGCTGTATGAGTAACTGGTCTAGAAGAATGAACCCAAGCTAGGTACAGACGCTCTGTGATAATTTCCAGAGCAACCTAAGCTTCACAAGAGGAACAACAAAAGTCTGCTTACAATTGGATATTGATACAAAATTCGACGCGCGAGCGTACAGTACAGGTTATTCGTGAATACCATGATAATCATGAGGAAAAACGGTTCGGCGGAACATCAATGCGTGGATAAAATACGAGAGACGTGGGAAACATGTCCATGCGATGCTAATAGAACAATGGTTATAAAGAACAAACCCTGATGCTTTTCAGAGAGGGGAAGCGGATGCATTAGGCGCATAGATGCGGCCCATGAGAAGATAAGCCACTACCCGACGGACGGGTAAGGTTGCAAGATCGCCGATGCGCAGGACGAAATTTAAACCCGGGATACGGAATGAGGGAAAGCGGTATCGAGCTCTTTTGGGTGTAAAGGTGGCGCCTTCTGGTATCGTCTCAAGTTTAGTGGGGGTACGGGTACGTCCGATTTTTGGGGAAGAGCGAGGAGATGGTGGGTGTTTATCTCGGCGAGAGCTGCGTGCCCACTCTGGAAGGACGAGTGCGAGTGGTTCAGCCAAAGTCGCATGAAATGCAGAAGCAAGATTGTAGGATAGAGTCGAACCGTGCACTGAAATCTCCTTCCTTTCCAGCAATGCTTCCATGTTCTGTTCCAACGCTGCGAGTCTCGATTCCTGCGCCGAATAGAAAACATCATTCTTTCTCTCCTGTTTCCGCATGGATTTTTCTAACCCTTCGACGGCTCCCTCCACGTGGTCGAAAACGTCTTCGGTAAGGACTTTTACAGTGTCGTTGCACTCTTTCAGCTGAGACTCTAATTCGGCGACACGTGCAGTCAGAGCTTCAATTTGCGATTGCGCATCTGGTGAGCCGACTGGGGGGTAATGGATAACAGTATGCAAGTCTTTTGTGCGTTGGCGGAGGCGTTCTACCGCATGTTTCCAAGGTCGCATACCAGTGGCGAGGATAAAGAGAGAGGTGCTGAACCATGATATAGTCTCCGGACCAGCCACAGATAGGATGACGACACGAAGGATTGCGACCCCGAGTAATGGCGACAGAATAGTGAGGAACAGGTAGAAAATTTCAAGTCTGCGTAGCTCTGACGAAGCAATTTCGTGATAGGGATTTTGCTCAGACATGTGACGGGATGGTATATTAGGGGCACGACGCCTGGGTCTCGAGAGATGATAGAGGCTCCACGGTACTGTGTATACTTTGAATTTATGCTTCAGAATGAAAACAAAGCACTTACCTTCGATGATTTGGTGCAAATAGAATATCAAGAGAAGAACGAGGAGGATATTCTTGACGTGATCTCCTCCTGTCAACCAGTTTCCAATGGGCGAAACTAGCGCAAGTATAACCGAAAGGTCAAATTCATACCACCCCTTACTACTCTCGGTTTCAACAACTGAGGACCTTTCTGAGCTCCCATTTTCCTCGTGCGGAGTGGACGAAGGGGATCCGTCAGGAGGTCTGACAGACGGAGAGGGCGTGTCTGAGCCGGAGACCTCGCTAGAATCGCTCTCTGACTCATGATCAAGTGGGGAAGATAAAGCTCTTGTGTCAAGAAATGGTCGTTTGACCTCCGGATAGTGGTCCATGGCTTCGTGACCAAAGTTGGGCGTACAAGCTTGATGGCGCTCGAGAAATCGAACGTCCAAGCCGCGAGATACACAGCTGAGCCTGTCGTCGCCTACTGCCAACTGTAAGTATGGTTGCGTCACGCCGGTAGTGCGCGTGAGTGGGTGGATTATGTAATCATTAACTCGGGAAGTGCCGACGGCAGCTTTTGCGGTTGACGTCCTTGAGGACTTCATGCAAACTGTCAGAAAACTCCAGAGCTCATGCGAGTCAAGAAAATATCTGGCACACACAGAGCTCTATACATTCTCCATTACTCAGTGAGAGCCCTCACACGATTCCTCATACCACCCCTCCGTCATCACCCACGCAATTAAACACCGGTCGCCGACAACAACTTTGCCATGGCTGATCTGGAGAAAGTTTCAAGGAAATCACATAATAATCCTGCACAAAACTCACATGAAAAGGGTTGTGATATGGTGCAGAGCCTGGCCATAATATCTTCTTCGATAGGGCAACTTGGGTCAAACTTGAGTCTCATGCCGCAAGCCTGGTGTCCACACGGAGATGCCAAATCAGGAAAGTCTTAATATTTAGGGTCCGCGTAAGTAATTTACGAGAGGGGTTGGTCGTACGGTGAGGTCCACATTGCATTGACAACGACATCTTATATTGAAAGCACTTGTGGACTCGTCAAGCTGAAGTTGGCATGGTTCACGTTCCCTTTGTTCAACTAATCAACAATTGAACGGACACAATATAAAAGTACTAGCTATAGATAATAGGGATGTTCAATTCGTTGTCATTGGCAAGTCGTAAGGGAGATTAATGCACGCTGACCGTCGACGAGTCGTCCAACCCTTGTACATATTGTGTGGTCAATAAATCCCATTGTTGAGCGAGAAGTGCAGTATAGTGCTCTGTGGAATTGAAGTCCCGTTTAGGACATTTTTAGCGACATTTACTAGTCTCCTTGCTTACGAGACGTCCACATTTTTAATGGTGGACCTATAAAGCTATTGGACTCGGACGTCCACATGATTGTTCCTTGTCCAACACCATGCATGTCGGGCTACCCATCAGCGCGTTTATAGCTGCAGCTCTTGTTCTCATCCCTCTACCGTCACACTGGAGAGCTAAAAACATAGGTACTCTTTCCATGATAGCTTGGCTCTTCGTCTCCAACATGATATATGCCATCAACTCTGTCATATGGGCAGGAAGTGTTTTGAACGTTGCACCTGTATGGTGTGATATTGGTATGTTGCTCATTTATCTTTAATTCGATTGGTGCTAAGATGTATGGGGCCAGTCACAAAGATTCAAATTGGGGCAAATATAGCCCTCCCAGCATCTTGCTTGTGTGTCTGCATGCAGCTGGCGCGTATTGCGTCAGTGTCCCATGCTCGGTCAACGCGTGCAGACAAATTGCGGGGAACACTAGTCGATATTACGATCTGCTGGCTTTTACCAATCATCTTCATGGCGCTGCGTATGTGCACATTACCTCTACACACGTGCATCTATTGAATCTTGTTTAGATTATATCGTGCAGGGTCACCGCTTTGATATAATCGAAGATCTTGGCTGTCGACCAACCGTCTACGTGTCCGTCGCTGGTATCTGTATAATTTGGATTCCCCCAATCGTCGTGTCTCTTCTGACAATGGGTTATGCTGGTTCGTTTTATTACCTGCTACTGCTAAATCTAATATAATTGATCGTTTTTAGCCGTCGCCCTGAAGCATTTCTTCCACCGTCGCATGAGTTTTGCGAAGCACCTTCGAGACTCCAAGTCCGGCTTGTCCACTTCACAATATTTCCGGTTGATGAGCATGTCCGTTATTGAGATGTTCTGGAGCTTAGTTATCACTTCACTGGATTTGTGGTTTGCATGCCAGGGTGGTCTGCTCCCCTGGATAAGCTGGGAGAACGTTCACGTTGGCTTTTCCCAAGTTTGGTACTTCCCTACAGTTCTCATTCCACCCGCCACTCTTGCATGGCTTTACGCTATTTGGTATGTGGTACCGATCTCTGGCGCTTTGTTCTCTGTGTTCTTTTCCTTCGGAGAAGATGCCATGAAAGATTATCGCAAGAGTCTTCAATGGTTGCGCACTATGGTCTTGCGTATACCATCACGCACCAACCGTCATCCCACTGTGGTAGAGCTGCCATCCTTTAATCGGTATGTTCATCATACCATTCATTTGCTATGTTTTACGTTCTGACTGACTGACACAGGCATCGTGGTCCAATGAGTCACTTCACTCCACCAATACCACCTCAGGCTGTCGCAAGATCCCCTAAATCAGCATCACATATTTCTTTCTATGAGATGACATCGAATAGTGAAGACGGTTCATTGGTTTACTCTCGGGCAGACTTGGCTCCATCTTACTACTCCTACTATGTATATCGTCCCGGTGGGATGGACGGGCGTCATATTGTTTGATGTACTTTCTTATTACGACCTCTCATGATTCATTAGTCTTTCACTTCAGCTTTATCACGATTCATTAGTCCTTCGTCTTCATCGATACCCTTTTCTACGACACGATCTCTCTTGGCATAGCCCTTATGACTCATTAGTTCTTCGTCTTCATCTATACCCTTCTCTACGACACGATCTCTTTTGGCACAGTAGATGAATTGTAATGAAATATCATGATGTGATGGCAATGTACATAGTCACTTGCGAGAATAATGGAAATGGCGGACTGTGCTTTCCTGAGGGTACACGCCGAAACACTGCAATGCAGTGAACAATTCGATGACTAGCAGCGGGTTTATTGTCCTCAAACAATATCCAAATGGGCCGGATCGAAAATAGTCTGAAATCTCTCGTACCGAACTCGTTCAGCCTATATGCACACCCCAATTTATTGTATCTGCCGATCTGTTTATCAGCTCCAACAGATACGAATTCGACTGTTTCTCTTGTCGGTTTGTTGTCTCTCTAGCTACCTAATCAATAAATACTGTTGTTCGAACTCGTCATGACCACTAACGACTTTCAGAACACTTGAAAAAGTCACTGCACCCTTACAACTCCATAGGCTTCTTGTCCATTGACAAAACAATGTTCTTCGGTGCCACCCGTCCTGAGCAGAAAGTCAGGCGGCGTATTTGATTATGCAGTATGGCGCACGACATCTGCCAGCGGCCTTATGGTATCGAGAGTCGCAGCCTGCTCGTGCTCGCACCTTGCGCAAGTAAAAGTAAGAGGGCTCACGCTTCAAGGTGAGAGGAGAAATCATAACTACGCACAGCCAGATAAGTTCAGGGGAAAGGTAACGGCTGGCTTACCACTGAGTAATTTTACAGAGACCTCTCTGTGCGAAGCCCCCGCTGATATTCGGCATCTACGAGCGTCGAGCATAGGGTCGTCATTGGCATAGCACAGCTTGGATGAGTCGTCGTCTAGCGACACAGCGTCAAGGAAAATTGTGGTCAGTGGTGTCGCGAACGCGAGATTGAAGGAGTGGACTTATTGTACCATTTACTGGGTTCACTGGCTCGTACTTTTCTTTATGAGGCCAGGTAGCTCCATTATCACCTTAAAGTGGTATAGTGAATCATCCTTTGTTCTCGCGATGGCTTGATGCAATATCATGATGAAGAAAATATTGATCAAGGACAAAAGGAATACCGTGCGAACTGTCGGATGGGTGTTGCGCTCACTGGCAGTATCCCCATTAAAGTATTGATCGTCGATCATCCTTTTGTGGCCTTGAAGTACATACAGACGACTAGGCTCGCTTCGTATTTATTTCCACCTTGCAGGCCATCGGTCCCAGGTAAACCGAGAAGTGGTAAAGACTCATAACAATCACACACGATCATCACAAGCCCAGGGCGAACATGAGTCAAATAACAGCAATGCGATAGCTACAACATGATAGTACCAAGTCAGAGCGATGATAGTCGTAACCTAGAATCAGTAGATAGGTAAGGCTTCAAGAAAGATGAATAAATAAGTAGAGGAGGGAGGGGTGCACAAACGAAGACATGTGATGCTGACCGCTCTACCGAGCGGTAAAGTATAGCTACATAAGTAAGCATTGTGCTATGGATACAGACGTCGCGAGTAGTACACGCGTGGCGAAAAAGCGTCCAAGAACTTGAAGGGGTACAGTCACAGAATGAAGTACTATCAATAGATAATGCGAGGGCTAGTCCAAATAATTTAACGCAGAGCCAGCGTATACGGGCACCTTGTTCAACCATAAGACCTGGTTAAGAACACAATCCATTGACAGAGATGTTGAACAAACACACCTTGCACTGGCCCTCAGAGAGACGGGGAACGGATGTTATAGAATGACACAGTACATAGTTACGATATTGTGTTGTCTGTCTTGGTCGACCGGCAGCGAATCGGAAGGTTCGATGCGTTGTTCTGCCAGCTCACCGCAATTGGGCTGTGGTGCACTATGTGACGACCCAACAAAGGGTGATGGCTCCAAATCGAGCAGAGTGATGAAGGTGTCCATGTGAGATGGTTTAGAATGAGTATGGGGTAGTAGGATTGAATGTTAGTATAAAAAATTATTTCAGCCCCATCTTATACAGCGACATGATATATCATCATGCATCATTGTTCAACTTTCGATAATGAGGCATTTTGTTCTATTGTCTCCGCTCCAAATTTGGGACCTACAAACTTGAGCTTACAAATTTGTTTCCGACATTGTAGCCATCAACACAATGCATTGTGCGCTGCATCCCTTTGTCAAGCCCAAAGTGTTTTCCTATCACTGATCAGCCTATCGTTTGCGGTGTCTGTCCTTTGACACGATGCAGGTCTTCTCTTTTCCAGCCACAGGATTATGACTGGGTTGGATTGTCCTCCGAGGCTCTTTATCCCACCCTCGTCCTCCTCGGCTTCGTACTCGCACCCTTGGCATCTACAAGCATGAAATACGGGAACATGCTATCACATGATTTGGATGACGTTCTCTTACCTCAACCAACTTATCAACTGGGTGCCCATACGGCGTGACAATGCGCAAGTCCAGCATTTTCACTACTCGTTTCTGAAGACTCGCTGTAGCCATTCAATTCTTGCTGGGTCAAGATACATCAATCTCGGGCTATACAACATTGCGAAAGTTCATGTGGTCGCGGTCGCAGTCACAAAAGCACGGTGTACGTCTTCATTGTGGACAACCGTGTAGAAATCTGCCTAATTACAACTATACGGCTACATGGACAGGTTCTGAGGGACCATCGCCATTGTTCGACAGTTATAGGTTCCATCTCGCTTTGGTATCAAGAAACACGTTGAAAAAGTCCATTGTCTTCGATGCAGAGCACAACTTTTACATTGTGCTGAGTGCAAGTATTTCATAGCACCGTCCGTGGAATTTTGTGATTATTAAACAGACGAATAAAGACGGTTCTTTCTACAATGCACATTGGTTTGACCGGGTGTAATTTTAACCCATCTGGGGCGTCGCTCATCTGATGAAGTTCAACTCTACTCATTATACCATTCGCCATCAAGGAATTATATGCCAGATTGTAGGTGCTATCATATGTGATTTGGAACTGGTGCCTTACTTCAAGCCAAGTTGTACCAAATCCGTTGATTCGCGACTTGTGGCACAACGATCAATGCTATCGACGTGACACAGGACATAACCAGTAATGGGTTCCATGTATTCATTATTTTCTGAGTGCGTGATGATTTTTTGCCGCACAAACATAGTATGCGATTACCAATGACGCCATATAGTTTACTTGCAATTAATGAGACCCCCCGGCTCGCACTAGCTGAAGCCTGGTTGGACAAATGACAACTCATCTATGCCCCAGTAGGAAAACAAAGTGGAATCAATCAAACCGCCATGATCGGCGATCAAGCGGAATAAAGCGGGATCAATTAAACCATCATAATCTGCGATCGAGTGGGATCGATCAACCACAGAATGACAAAGCGGGGTTCAGGTTCTGAACCAAGAACAAGTAACAGACAAAGGTGGTGGTCGAAAAAACAGTGGACAGAGATGAAGGTCGAAAGGAAATCGATGACCAGGTCAAGGATCTGGGAAAACCATAAGTCCTATTTGCCTGTGAGGTTACGAATGGCATCTTACCATCGCGTCTATGCGGAGACGAGATGAGGGTCTCGCAAAAGAGACAAAAGAAAGGTATAAATTGAGAACGAATAATGGTGATGCATTAATGGCCGAATGGGGTATGTTGGGAACCACTAGCAGTATGGTTAAGAGACGGGTCTCGGACACCTACTTGTTTGTGAAGTCACGAATGACAGACCACCTGGCCCATCGGCAGTCAAAAAACAGTCGTTGGGGCCTCCAGTGCTTTCAATCACAGGCCATCCATCTTCTCACCATCGAACCCCCACTTGCGTACCGTCCAGTATTTTGTCATTGTTTTCGCCTTCGTTTGGTACACGTAGTCGAGTTCTGATTTCTTTTCTGCTCGTGCCGGGTTCCGTGCCAATGCCATCCTGTTTCCCGTCCATGATTCACCGAGTGCGATGACATTGTCATGCTTTATGCATTACAAACTTGGAAACACCCTTGTCTTCGAGCTTTGCATATCGGGTTCCTTAGCGGATGAATGTAGCTTGAGTGTGAATTTATCCTCACCTTTGGGCACTTGAGCATCTTCCACAGAATGAATAGAAAACAAGGATGCAAGTGTTCTCAACCAAACCTACTGAATCCGGGAATGCCAGGTCGCTCGTTCGCCGTTAAGCATCATGTCCGTGTTGTACATTGTTCTGGAGAGCAGTAGTCCATCGAATGACGAATGTTGAAACGTGGATCCGATCCGACAAATCTAAGAACCGTAAAAGCAGAGTGCGCGGTATCGTCGACTTGACCAAGGCCGTCCGCTGATCGGCATCAGGAAAAAAGACCATGGGAGGAAGCACTAAACAAAGGAGCAGGACAAAGGAACGGTGTTTGAATTACATTGCTGATAAATCAGTCACCAATCTCGGCAATTCATCATGACCATGACATCATGAAAGGACATTGCGCTTGTAGATTGTGGGCAACAATTGGAGGGGGCAAGATCTATAAAGTCACGATGATTGAACATTACGGGTCCCATTATTTATTTCCTCGACACGATATACCTTTTTTTTGCAGACACTCCTGCACAGACATAGTATTCTCGTATCGCCTTCAGTTCGAATTATTTGCTTGCTCAGAATTAAAAGACGTACTGTGACACAACTTATGGACTCTTTTGTCTGCCTGGAATCGACGTTATTACCTCAGAATCACTATGATGAGGGTGACGAGGAAATATCGACCTCCGTACCCCTGGACCACGAGCATGGCTCCATGCGAACATGGAATGGTTATTGTGTCGTCTCGTAAGCATCTGTAAGTATTTTCGCCTCGCAGTAGTCCTTTCGCTCGACTGATGTTTGATGGATTCAGGATTCTCAGCGGCCGCTCTACCACTTCCATTCTTTTAGCCCAAGGCTGTTTCGCCCCTCGAAACGTTACTGTGAGTTATTACCTTGGTTTTGGGATATGCTATTTATGCTCCATTCTTTTAAGTATATTTCTTATAATTGATGAGCCCGGATTGATCTTACCTTTGGTATATCTTTTCGAGATGCTTCGTCACTCGGTTAGATCACTGCTGCATGCGGCCTCAGACACTTACTTACCAGGTTTTCATTCACTAATCATCTTTACCTTCGTCCTTCTTCATTCGTCTTCCCTTTCTTCACAGTAATTCGATGTCCCACTTACTGTACTACCTCTCTCCTCTGGCTAGCAATTTATTATGAGTAGATGGTCAATCGTAGTTTCAATTGACAGCAGCGGGTGAACGGCTCGCAAACGCGGAAGCATCGATGACATTCAGTGGACTGAACTCAGCTATGAGCACCAGTTTCCACCACATCCAGATTCAGAACATGGATGTGGAGTCGGTGCTAGCGATGGATGTTGAAAACCTTCCGAGGCCGTCTAACTTTGACCATGTGGTCATATACTTGAAGTGAGAAGAGAATCAAAATACCCCGTGGACGTGAGTGTCACGCGCAAGATACAGGTTATTAGCTGAGAAGATCGTCAAGAAAATCTTCCATCTCCACTTTGGGTGTCTTCCTCGGTGTGTCATTAGGAAGAGCTGGCGCTTCAGAATACTTATCGTCTAGCCGATGTGTGAAAAAAAAGTCAGTGAGATTATGTTCATAGATATGAGAATTCTACCTTGTTTTGTAATGTGTGAAAATAGAGGCTTTGCTTTGAGCTTCTCCGACTTTGCACGGAATCGAGCCTTCAGATCTATTGATCATAATCAGTGACATACGTTTGAGCTATCAGTTAGTTGAAAGTCACCTCGACTTGCATCTGCAGCGGCCTTTTCGCGACTCATTTCCTCAAGTTCTGCGTCCCACTCAATTGCCTGTATGCGCCCCTTCTGAGTTGTCGGAGGTGGGACACGATGAGACGAAATGTGTGCGAGTTCATGGTCGATATCATCATCATCGACTTGAGCCACCGTCACTACAGTCGTCTCCGACAAATCCGATAACCGCTGTCTCGCAAGAAATGACGAGAGGTCGACTTCCGGCTCACGAATCTCCTCTCCTGAACTGTGTCAAACATAAGTTCAACACATCATCCACTCACCACTCACCATCAGAATCCAACTCAGGCTCGAGCTCCTGATAACGATCAGCGTTAGATCCGATGTGTCGTCGTGCATACTTCTGTTGAAGTTCTTTCGCCTCTTCCGAATCAGGGTCGAGATCGACCGCTTGTTCACCTTCCAGCACTAGGCGCTGGTGGAATTCTGCTGGGCGACCGCCTCGACCACGGCCTCGTGCACGGAGGTACTTGCCTAGCCCACCTCGAGACTTTCCACGACCTCTGCCGCGAGTATGCGGTGGCTCGGAAGTTGACGAAGAGTTTGATTCTGACATGTTACATGTGCGAGGGTTGAGGAAATGGAGATGCTAATACCCAAATATATCGGTTCAACAGGTCCAAATAAACCACTAGGTTGCGTTCCTCGTCTGGTTCCGCGTCTGTTGAGCGTCTGTAGACATTTCCAATTCGCATTTTCAAAATTTCAGTGTATGATATACTGTGGGCACCGTGTTGTTGGACATTCCGTTGTTCTGCTGTGCGAGTCCTAATGACCAAATTTCAAAAATCACCCATTATTAATTGATGCGTGATATATGTGAACAGTGTTAAAAGTGACACGCTCATGATCTTATGTAAGGACGAGCTTTGAACCTATCACACAATTAAGTTATCACCGATAATGCAGTACGTACCCTGATGATTCCGCGCCTCGTGATGGTCTGTCGTATAAGATCTGTGTGATTTCACATTATGGTGTACTGCCCTCAACAACGGCCTCGTGCGCGAAGGTACTTTCCTAGCCCATCACGGGACTTTCCCGCAAGCACGCGATTGTTCGGAGGTTGATGGAGAATTTGAATGATGTTACACGGTCCTAGTGGTCCGAAATCTGTATACCTGAAAAGGAAGGCAGCACCTTGTGGTTTCAATAGGTCCAAACAAACAACTGGCGATCCCCACCAGTACTAGCACCGCCGTTTAAGGGGTATCAATCTAATAGTACATTGCATTATGACAGTGCTAAGCGTTACATCGTAGACTACTCGATACATTAAATAAGGTTGCTACTCTTCATCCAGGAAAACACCAGTAAAGAAACAATAAATGCCCAAGATATAAATGCACAAATGAACGGTAAGTCCAATGCAAAGTGAGATCAGCATGTCAAAGGCATCGCTTGTAATCTGCTGATGCCAATTGAGAACTACTGGTGCGGGCGCTGGAACAAAAGGACGCGCTGGTGGGATTGGCATGAATGAATGCTTGACTGGCCGCTCGGTGATCTCCCGGCTGGGCCAGCGTAATGTCATCGGATGGTCGTAGACGACCTTCCTCCACCCTTCGATATCTTGTCGTGCCTTCTTCTCTGCTTGCCTAGCCATGCAGAAGCTTAGATAGTCTTGCGGACTTATCTTCGTGCAGCCAAATTCAGTGAGCTCCCAAGAATGAGTACGCGATTTTTCAATTTCCATCCGCTCGAAGTATTCGCGCTCGTGAAGATCCTCCAAGTCTCTGAAGAAGCCAGGGTAGGAAGTAAGGCAGTCTTCATACACGGAGACGTCGTCGTCGTCATCCGAACGAAGCTCTTTGAAGGGGTCCGTATTCTGGAAAAGTGACGTCAAATGGTGTGAGGAACGATGTCGAAGATTACACGTACATTTTTAACAAGACAGGAGCGCAATCCCCCCTTTGGAGTGGAGGACGTGTGAGGTTTGATTCGGCGTTTGGGGCGAACGTACGTTGGCGAGTCATCGAAACGGACCACCTGCATAGAACGAATCAGCAAACTATCAGTAATTATCAAGAGTAATAATCACTTTCGGACTAGCCAATCCCTCCTCGGTTGGAGACCCCACAAGCGTCTCAGACGATGACGAGGGAATATCTTCAGTGAGATGTGTTTCGCTATTACGGGAAGACTTGTTCTTTCGAAGTAATCGCCTCCACGAAAACGTAGAAGGTTTTGAGGGTCGCAACAATAGCCCCATGGTGCGCCATGGAGTCAGTGTATTCTTGACCGTCGGAATAGTAATTCTGAGCACGGGACGGGAGGATGCCTTCGAGGAAGTCTTCATGGCGATACCAAAAACTCCAAGACAGACTCGGTCGCCTGAAAGTGAGCTAGGCGCAAGCAGAATATGGACAAATGATCAAGTAGAGAGCGACGAAGAGGGATATGTAATTAATCAAAATTCTGGATGCAGATGCAGATGCAGATGACAAGATATACGAAGCAGGGCAGGCAGGTAGGAGTCGGGAAGATACAAAACGCACGCATACTGTTCCGCCTCCATTTATCCACTACTGCTGTGGACCAAATCTCTGTGGAAGTAATTCTTCTGCATTGTGGACCGATTTGATACTCCGGCTGTGGATGTGTACGAATTAAATATCGTCTTGGACACCAAAGCGTGACGCAGTGGACGATATCACATCGGGCTTTGCCTGAAGCACGTTTTTGATGGGCATTGGGGACAAAGCAAGAGGCACCTGAGTGGCGCCGGAGTATTTGTCGAGATGCTGCGATGCAGACTTTCTACTGACAATAAGTGTCTCTTGATAACGTCGAGTACATACCATTTGGTGAGTCTGGCATCATCTATATCGTAGTACGCTTGATTCCTGCTTTAATAGAAGGAACGACCTTTTACTGGTTTGAGTATGCAAGTGAGCGATGCATAATATTGGAGGACGAGACGCATCCACTCAACCAAAGATGTTGGCCCGCTTCATTCGGGGTGTGATCTGCCCCCTCATTTTGTGTAGGATGCACGATAGAATTTGGACTCGGAATCCTGGGCATGGCTGTTGAACGGGAAGGTGATCATGAGTGGTGCGACAAACTGTCACAAACAAATTCGGATCCCAGCCCCGTGAGGATCACATTGCATCGCTTGCGTGCACCAGAGATCCTTTCCCCCTTTCTTATTCAAGTGTGACACGGTGCTGATATTTGATGCTACGCTGAGCAATGGATGATCGACTTGCCCAGCCAGTTGAACTCGAACACGAGACGGAGGAATGCATTCACCTGGGCCATCCTCTACTCTACTTGCAGATGGAGCAAACACAAAGGCTTCATAGCAGACTTTTTCTTGTAAGTGGCGCCAATGCGATCATCTGCGAACGAAAGAAAATGTTGATTTAGGGACCCTCAAGCATGCATCTTGTCATTTCAAGTCACTTCCATCCACGTTGTCTTACCTGTTGCTGTTGCACAACTTGCAAGTTACCTTGTTTCGCTCACACTTTGGATCGAATATCACTTGTTGGACCACACACGACTGCCTTCAGCTGGACATTTGAGGTTTCCTCGATGTTAACTTATTTTTTTCGTCAGAGAGCAAGGTCGCCAAACATTTCCTTGATCAAGAATGCGGCTCTGCGGTCCCGTTGCACTCCTACGTTCTAGAATGTTGTTGGCTCTCTCGCAACCTTTCTTTTTATATCAACGGCTACTGACATCACCAGGACCGTTGAAGGGACACGTTGACGAGAGTTGGAGAGCAAGTTCGACAACCCCAGGACTTCAGTGAGTGGCTGTCTCTACCATTCTACCCTCGTGTTTCGTTTTCGTGCTCTTGCTTTTTTGCTCCTAGCCATTCCTTTGATCTTCTTGCTTCTACCTATCCCTTTGATCTGCCTCATACACTTTCTTCTACACATGTCAGAGTTTGACATCGCCGCCCAAGACCAAATGAAGAAAAGAATTCCAAGAAGTAGTGATTCCATACTACATGTGTATTGTACAGGGTTAAAACACTTCGACATGTGGTGAATTTGGCTAATCAAGTCCAAGTATCACTAGTTGACCCATCCAAGCACGCTACATCACTCCGAGTCCTTATGAGTTGCCAGCCATCCACCCTGTCAAAAAGGATATTCAGCGAATTGCCAAAATAAAGAACAATACGCTTACGTTGAAGATACCATCATGGTGCTGCCAGTCACATAGGTATACAGGACGAGCGTTGTCCTTTCCATGCTCAGCAACAGCAGCCGACACCAGAGAAATTTGTACGGGAGTGACTCTACGAGAAGCGGAACGGTTTTGTGGTACCTTTCCCTCCAGCCCTCCCTCAGCCGCGGCAAGCTCCGAGCCAGTAGCATCCACAAGCTTTCCAACGAACTCCCCCTTGATGTGAGCGAGGGTCTGGTCGAATGTGGTTCCTGATTCTGCGCCGCCGTTTGATTTGATGATACTCTTGATCAATTCTGGAGGAATGGGAATCATCCCGCGAATTATTGACCCTGCCTCACGACGCACAGCACATGCTTTGCATGGAGATTGGTCTGGTCGTGCAAAGACTGTGACGGTACCTACAAGCTGGGCGCTCGAATTGGCATTCCCTTTGTGGTGGAGCTGGAATGAGTAGGAGCGGTTGTATGCATGCTCCAAAAGTTTCACATGCACAACAAATGTGCGGTAGTGAGGAATAACGGTATGATCACTTGGTACGACAGGGTCGTCGTTGCTTGGAACAGGTAAGTGCTTCCAGGTGTGCGAGGTCACCTGTTTCGCCTTGGTTTGCGGATCAAAATCGTAGTAGGCTTGCACCCTTTTGCGTGCCTCGGCACGCTCTTGGGGTGTTGCGGCAGCTTGATCGACCTTAATTCCTTCAAACTCGGGGAACGAATAATCTATTCAAAGTAAATGCATGCCTTCCAATAGATAAGACTGCTACGTACACTTGGGATAGCTTTGTTCATGCAAAAATCGGGCCTGAGAAGAGGTCCAGTAGTCTCCTTGTCCCGTTCGGAATGGTTGAAGTGGCCCATCTGGCAAAAGTTGTTCGTTGTAAACTTGCGCGTACGTGCCACGTGCCTAAGAAACGACGATTATTAGTAGCTGTGTGAGAAATCATCATCCAACCAATACCTGTGTCCAAGGGTATTGTTCCCCATCGTGTTCATATCCGGTTTCCATCCAGTTACTCGGTGTAGCACCATTCCCACAGAGCCACTTGGGGGATTCAGTAAGACAATACCCTCAAAAGAAATCATACATACATAATCTGTCCACATTCGAGTGGTGAACTGAAGACAATCACGTCATCAATGCATATGGGTAATTTGCACATGTTCACGCACGGAAAAAGATAGGATCGAAACCGGCCTATGTAAAGATGAGCGCCAAAACAATTGCAGAGGGTCGGAAGGAATTGCTCACGTAGTCTGGGTAGCTCTGAGAATTTGGTTGATATAGATCAACAAACATCACTCGCACGCAGGCATTTAAACTAACCATGTGTCCATTCCCACCCTTACTCGTCGCTGGAGTAAGCATGCGTCAAAGTTAGAAAGAAAATTCACCCACAAGTAACTAAATGAACAGTGTCGTGCACGCCTTCAAGCGACCCACGGTTCACGAAGTCTATCTCTCTCTTCGATTCCGCAGTATGATTAGAAAAGTCGTCCCAGCTTTCAGCATACTTGTGTCAATACATACGTGATACTGGCAAGAACCAAGACGTACGCTATCGCGGAATTTTCGTCCATCATTGAACGTAAAGAGATGAGCGACTCTGCGTCTCAGATCCTTTGCCCCGGCTTTGAATGCCCTTACAAAATGCAAAATCAGTATTGGCCTCGCGCAACATGTCTTGATAGATACTCACTTTTGCAACAAGTCTATGTGGCTGCCTTCAGGGTCTGGGGTGCTATAAGCATACCGGTATGTCTTCTGCCACTTGGAGAAATACGCCACTTGTCCCGTCTACAGACCACATTTGAGTGAGGTTAGAGTCCTGGAAAGCGAAAGGTAACCTACTGTGTCATCCTTCTCGTCGCTAAAGTCGGATGGGACTCCGCCAACATACGAGAAAAATGAGAGCGGATTACCGACGATTTGCTTTTTACCTCCAGCAGCCACTATTTCGACTTTCTCCTTATACAAAACAGGAGGAAGGCCATTCTCTGGTACATCCTTATCGGCCCAGTCCCAGTATCTGCACATAATGTAAACGTCTGTACCAGTGTCGGAAATGACCCAGCACGCACGGAAATCGCAGTTCCTTGGCAGCTTTGATCCATACACCATTTTCATCCGGGTTGTTTGCCTCAATGTCACGGGCCAACTGCTCAGCGATGTTTCCGATTGATTGCTGTGACAAAATAGAACTGAATTGATAGCCCGTCAAGCATCCGTTGGACACACCTCAATAAGCATAACATATGGGCGGTGCCAGGTAGGAAAAACAACGGCGCCATGGCTGAAGAAGGGTTTCAAATGAACAGATGCAGAGGACGTACATTAACTTACTTGCAATAACCTGTTAAACAATACTTGTCAGGCTGCGGGGAACAACTGCGGAAAACGATAGCCATACCTCCGAATCTGGAAGGAACGGGATTGGTATCTTTCTTGTCAGTGGGGCTATAGTCAGCTGAGATGTCCTTGTTGCGGTCACCAGCCCATTCGACATAGGGCTTGCCGTGAATTGACGCAATTTCCATGAAGGTGGCTGCAGGCTCTTCGACAACATGGGGAGCATCGGAACGCTGCTGAATAGCATTGAAAGCAAGGATGAACAATGCGAATTGGTAGGGATGGTCCTTCTCCAGCGCCTGGATGGGCAAGCGATCAAATATGCCTCCAGTGCCCCTTCGGCCGATCACGGGATAGTGGTATTCAGTAGAGGAGCTCATTGATACAGTAGGTTAGAAAGCGGTGATAGATTGGGTGCGACCAGCTGCGTTTATATGCACACAATGGGCGCGCAGACAGAGCCCCCTTGTGCCAAGCTGATGCTAAGCAAAGTTTGCGGAGACTTGCGTGGGCACTGGAAGTGTATACATTTCATAATGGATGAGTCGATGTGGTAATTGCAAAAGAATGAATGGAGCATACCGATCACCGGGGTCTGCTGCGCAGCGCTCATAGAATCTTATTTGAATGATATGCCCTGCATGTGGATTGGATCAGTGATGTAATTGTTATGAAGGATCAATGGATATAAAGCCTAATAGACCTCCGACCCAAAACCTGCGTAACAATCATACGAGGAAATGGAGGAACAACTATCTCCTTGTAGGACAGTCTGCATACTGTAAACCAAAATTGTGACACACCTGCATGACATATGGGCAGTGACACGGTGACGCGACCTCAACCTTCAGCTTTGCCCCTGATCTCGGGTATAAATACATGGAGGCCATTAAACACCGTGACGGCCGCTGCCCCTCAACAGCCACCAGCCAAAACCTTCACGTCGGCGATGTCTCATCCACGTAAGTCTGTTCGTGTGCTCCTAGTACCGGTTAGTGTGTAAATAAACGCAAGCTCGAAGACGATCTAACATCAGATCATACCTGAACAAGTTAAGTTCGAAAGACAAGTAAAGGATTATTCTTTCCAATCAATGACGCGGCTGATTCGGATTTGATGGTAGTGCTGCCGGCGTTAGGTATTCGCCAAAGATATTGGCTTTCGAATGCAGAACATTGCGACGAGATAGTCAAAGCAACATAACAGGAGCTTGAAAACAAATAACAAGGCTTGTTGCAGGAGTCGATGATATTAGTGGCGGACTCACCTTCAAACCTTGACCCTGCAATTCGTTTCAACCAGCTGGCAGCTTGACAATGGAGTTAGTATGACTACGTTTTCTGACGTTAGTACTACCAAGTAGACAAGTAATGACTCTGTTGTGAGCCAGGGTCTGATACCGTAACATCGATGATTTGGGGTTGCAGTGCCTCATGGTGCATACGGTTGAGAATTCAAATGTGCCGACTATTCAAGAGGCCGGACGACTTCGAATCATCGGCTTCGGTCAGGCTCCAACAGGGTTCAGACTTCAAGCAATGGCTGTCCGGGACTATCAGAAAGTGAGCACATGCAAATACCACCGTTGCTTGTAGAGCAAAATCAAGCTGCTCCTTGTTGATTAAACTGTGCGTCAACACCGCACGCCTGAAGAACGTCAGACACAATAGTAATGATGCCGTGAATAGCTGGTGAGGTGTGATTCCGCATTTAGCTTCAAGAACTTCACCGAGATAGCTCAAATCAGCTAAGGGAAGAAACAGCGGGGCCCAAGTATCATCTGGGGCTGTGGAGATGACTCAAGTGGATCGCGCGAACGTACGCTGCGCTTCGAGACCTGTGATGCTTGCAAGTTCCCTTATGTGAACTGCCAAGTTGAACCAATGCGCCATACAGGTGTTCTTGGTAGCCAACACAGCACTGATTGCTGAAGCGCTGATCATTGGTTCAATGTGGGGTAATGTCGATTCTCGAATGCATGGCCCAAGAGATTAAAGCGTCGGCAACTGACGAACGTCAAAAAAGTGTCACACAGTACGCAGAAAAACTCATTTAAGTCGTCGAGTCGAAGAACAATGAACCATTTTGATTATGCAAAATGCCAGTGGGCGCTCTCAGATACTATGTATACAAAGTGAGGACCTCGCCAGCTCATCGAGAAAAGAAAATGACGACTTACTGCAAGTGGAGCATTAATCGCACTGACCTGGACTTTGTGCAAAACGGGAAAACCATAGGTAGTCTCCTTTATAATCTTCATAGCCCTTGGGCTTGAGTCATTGACGAAGGGAGTTCAAGTTTCCTGGTGAGATATCATGAACGGAAATACCCGCAGCTTATGTCAGTTTTGCTCGCCACCAACCCAGTCAACGCCACGTGCACGTGCCAGTGGGCTGCGGCGCATCTTGAAGACAATATACGCATTTTAGGCTACATTTCTCGCAGTCATTGTCGTTTGGGAGCGCTACTTTGGGCATGCAAACACTCGTGTGATGGAAGTGTCTGGAATTGCCCTTGGGCTCTTTGGATTTATCGGTGCGTAAGCAGATCAGTTTGCCATGTAATTTTCTCACTCGATGGCAGTCAGCCGCCTTCTGATGATTAATGCAAACGAGTCCATTCCATGGCCAACTCCAGTGTCCATGACTTCACCATATGTATACTGATCAACCACTCAAGTATTGCGCTTCAAGTGTGGGCCGCATTCTCAATGGCACGTCTGTCAATGTGTCGATATCCTCAGCAGCGATAAATTTGCCCAACCCCGCCTACTGTCATCTATAGCAACTGAGGCGGTTGTATACTTTCAGACTTTCGATTTACAATACAGCATACTTACCGCCATAGGTAAGACGTAAGACCTACTAGGTTTTGGGGTGTCAGATTAGCTGATAGCGCCTCTCCACTACGCACATTGTCCCTGCCGTTTGAAATGGAGCTTTTAGGTAAGTCCCTCTGTCCCTCCGTACAATATTCATATATCGCTTTCGATACTCAGCAAGTGCTGTGTTCGCCCACACTCACTTTCGACTTACTGTGTGCGACATCTTATGTCTTTAGCACAGATGTGCATACAGAATCACAGTGTTGATCGATGTGCCGGCTGAGCGCTGAGCTCGTATCGTAAGGAATTCCGAAGGCATGCAGTGCGTCCTGATTCCTCTTAGGTTCCAGGATAAATTTTAAAACACGTGACTGCAGGTTATAAACGCAACTGTCAAGTTGCTTCTCCCGTGATACTTGAAGTTTGCTTGATATAGATGCACCAATAGCACCTCGGTGCTCCTGACGCTCTGAACAAGAAGGGTAAGACTCACACATCTGCGCACACGGGACTCATGGTTCCAGAAACTTTAAATACGCATGTAATATTGTTCACACTCCCTTATCCTTATCGTCGATTGATCAACCCCCCACAACACAATGAACGGAAAGGTTTACGACGAGAAAGCAGAAAGGCTCTTCCCAGCGCCATCCCCTCCACCGACGGCACTCTGTCCGCAGAGGTGGCCAGGATGCAACCTCGAATCATTGAACGCGATGCGGCACGCATTGATCGACAACCATACCCGATATCACATCTTCTGGAACGATATCAAATTTCATAAGTGAGTGATGGAAAAATTCCATTAAGCGATGATTTACGGTGCGTCCGCCTAGCCACGTTACCCATCGAGCGCTTGCGATATACGCATTAGGAGGAAGCGGCCCCGTGATTGAAGCATTCTACAAGCAGGACATCAAGGTTCAGAGACCTGCCTTTGAATCGCCCCACCCCATCACAACGCAGAATTTTGCTGATCATCTCAGTGACGAAAAGTGAGCAGATGCTTGCCCCACATGCCCTGATCTTGATATTCTTAATATTCGGAATTAACAGCTACTACGAAGCATATACCACTTTCTTTGCTAAGGCCATCGAAGAGAAGGGCGCCTCCGCAACTTTAGATGAATTCGTCTTTTCCGAGAGGTACAACTTCCAGCCTGGAAGAGATGCGGACAGCCAACCAGAAATGTTGTGTCGGTTCGTAGATGCAGTCATGCATCCATTGATTCATTGCGGCTATGGCGTCGAGTTTGGCTTGAAAGGCATGCTTGCTGAGGGTAAGTCACACGTCGGTGCAGAGGAAGAAGAGTCACCACTTACATTCGGTGGACTGGGTTAGGGCTTTCATTGGCGGCGATGCATGGTGTTCATGCCCCAGGTTTCCTTCCACCATCAATGTTTGTCACTCAGCCTAGCGATGAAATCGGCGCTATGATGAACGGTTTTGCGTCGTTGGTGCTAGATGGCCGGTCCTCTGCGACGCTTCTCAAGGCATCAAGCGGACAGGATACCCACGCTTTCTCAATTCTTGCTCGAGTTCTCAAGGACCCCACTCTTGCATCGAAAGGTCCACGCCATATCACTGGGCAATATCCTGACACACTTGTGGCTCGCGGATACATAATCCGTGAGCACGTCCAGAAATGGACAGTGGATCTCTCCAAGCCAGGAGAGATCGAACGAAAGATGGAAGAGTGTATTTGGACCTCCTCAGTGATATATGCCCTGGGGGGATGGAGAAATGGTTTCACTGCTGATTTCTTCCTGTGAGCCTCGATTGCGATCCAGAAATGTTCAATACTTACAGATCCTAGGATGCATATGGTTACTTCAAGTATCTTCCTCCCTTCGCTCATCGCATACTTATCTCCTCGAGCACAAGCCCTACTTCTCCGTGCATACCTTTCAAGTGCTGTTGCATGGTTCGTGGCACGCGGCCGGCCTTCCCTAGATTTTAAGTCCTTCTTTGAGTCAATGCCCACAATGCCGAACCCCACAAACAGCACCGCTGTCTCGTCAGTGGAAGGAATCCCAGCACAGGACGCGCAGATACCCAACCCTTTCCTTCCTCTGATTCAATCATCCATAATGCACCCCAGTGACCATCACCCCAAGATTCAACGAGCTTTCGCTCACTTCTCCGCTATCTACGGGGCCCGACCGAAAGGATACTTTACTGGCACTGAGCTAGATGGGGCAGAAGAACTTGACGGCTCGTTGTTCGTGCGAGCGGCCGTGTTGACTGCAAATTACATGGGATGGGCGAGAGAAGGGGAAGAGGCAAGAAATTGGGGTCTCGAAGGGTTCTATGTGTAAGTGATGAGGGACCTTGGGGCAGAATGGCTGTAGTTCGAAACAAGGATCGGGATTAGCTCAAGATAAATTTTACCAAGGTTCAGAACAGAAGGAATCAGTGATGTCTTACAACCCGCAGGATCGTGTTGAAGAAAATGTAAAGGACATCTGGTGGTAAAGTATACAGTAGCTAAATTCAGAGTCTGTTGTACTCGAAGCAATGCAACGAGTATGAATCATTACATTAGATAGGTGCCTGTAGTGGCGCGGCGGTAGAGGCAGTCATACTCCGGCAGAGTGACTTACGGAAGCCGTAGATTAATCTTCTACAACAGGGATGGCTCCAGTGCTTGCCACAACTGTGTCGCCGCGTGGGTGATTTTCAGTAGGTGATGTGTATTCCTGAGCGGGCGGCACTCCACCCAAGTTATACTTGGGAGGGCGATCAGATTTACTGTAGGCAGGAAGCACATCTTTCCCGTCCCAATCTAGATCATCAGGTCCTCCAATTCTGCGCCCGGCAGAATCGGTATCCGCAGCATTGACTCTGCGATCAGGACGATATACCGATGGGAGAGGGGTAAGATGTATCCGACGAGAGGGTTGGTATGAAGAACTGAATGTATGGTCTGCAGGAGCCTGAGAGTTGTAAGAATATGATGGCGCGATGGAGAAGAATTCTGTGGCAGGTCGGCTTTTCCGTCGCAAGATATATAACCTTGATTAAAAAAATCAGTAAATATCTTCAACGCGCCTCACGTGAAATCCTAAGGCGCACCGTGCTGCCACCAACAGGAGCACTGCAACGACAGCAATGACAAAGTACAGGTGTTGAAGGATGGACTTTGAAAACGAATTCACATGATCATGATGGTCAGCTAGTCGTGGATTGATTAGTTGATGATAGCTGACCTTGTTCTGGCTAGAGTCATCGGCTGCCGAAACTTCCGAGCGACCCAAGAGCGCCATGGAAGCACTCAAAGGCATGACAGTCATATGAAAAGGCTAGTCGACTTCACACTCGTTCAATGCGCAGCATTCTCCTACAAGCATTAATATTGTTGCATGCGCCATAGCATGTGAACGACGTTTTATTTTGGTCGGTGACCTGCAGAGACTGAAAATAGGTGTGTGCATACGCCACAGAAACCAAAGCTGCCACAATTCCACGCACGTGAGTGCTTCTACCGGGCGATGGGAAACCCAACAAGTATAACCTAATGGGCATGGACAATAATGACTTGGATGAGCTCGTCGTTGCCGCTCACGTCGACCTCAAGGGCCAGCCCAGTCATCACAATGGCTGGCTCGCGTCTCTTTCCAAAATCCTTCCACATCCTCTCAAACTTTTACTACCCAGAAAGGTTCAGGGGATCCGACTCGAGCGTCTGTCATTCACTTCTTGGCTAGAGCTCATTCTCTTCCATGTTCGGCAGCTTCTCAGGACATTCATGCAGCTCGTGCAGCCTACTGCGAGGTTTCAGTTAGCTCTTGATCTGCTACTGCCACTTCTTACTTCATCCGCTGATGTCAGTTGAGTTCTGTCGACAGTGATTAGGGTTCTTGCTACTGACCTCTAACTATTCTACTACGATGTGCCAGCTCGCGCAACGCATTCCGGTTTCATTCATTCTTTATTCCATGTATGCTCCTTATCCGATTTCTCTCAATCCCTTCAAGTCCGTCTTGTATGCTACATTCGTTAAGGAGAGAGAACTCGCCATAGAAATTTCGGCTGAGGGCGGGTTCAGCGAGAAGGAGCAATTAGTTTGGGTTCTTTGGAAGATTTTGAAGGGGGATGGTAATGATGTAAACCCGATATTGTCCTACCTTTTATTTCTCTCACAGCCATCCAGATTGGTCCCTATTCTCCTAGTACCTTGACAAAATCACCCCTGCCTCCGGAGTTGAGGGCTTCATGTCTGTTTCTGGATGAAGAAGCTTTCATGGAAAATGACCCGTAAGCAGCAACTCCACTCCTGTCGATCTTTCTATATCCGAATTTGTCAGTGATCATTCTGTTGCCAAATCCACAATCACGGCAGCAGAACCAAAGCAATTTGCCGAGCAAGGTACTTCCAAGAATTCGCTAGCATTACTTTCACCGGCATCGGAGACCAAGATTACACGAGAAATAGATCGAGAGAATGAACGCATTGCCCAAGCAATGAAACTCGTACTCGCAGCTCGTGACCGAGCACTCACGCTCACAGAACAACGGGTAAGGCCTCGTGAACAAATCAATTTGATATCGTCTCTGATGATCCATCGTGCAGATTTTGACGCCTTTGATACCCCGCCTGACCTCCCCCGCGATGATAACTTCCGTGGACCTACCGCCCATCGTCTCGTATAATCCTAACCTAGCTTACCAGCTTGTCATCGCTTTACTGATGGCACTTCCTAATAACCTTGCACAAGATATCTCTGTATATTTGGACGCCCTGACATTACTCCCCCCAACGCTCCCATCATTTGACCTCCTTGGCCGTCTCCTTCGTGATACGTCAGCTATTCCAGATTATTCGACTGGCGGCAAAACTACAATAGCAGACATCGTACGCTCCGAAGTCCTGGGACGCTTTATTCATGAGAGTATCAAGTGGCTTGACAACGCTGAGAGAGACGAACACGAGGGGCTTGTCAGTGATGACCGATTTGCGAAGGGAGTTCAAAATGTTGGTTTCACATCATCTTCGAAGCATATTGCCTTACTTTTTTTCAGCTCTGTCGATTCTATTCCTCATTGCTCAAGCTCTCAATCGTGGACGCCGCTTCTGATGCAGATTCAACTGAAATGTCACATTTCACCTTGCGACACTCTCGCTTCGAAGAGGCAAACGCTCTGTATTGCATCCTTGCATCGGGTAGATTTGACCCTTTCTACACCGCCATGATATAGCAATCTTTGTCCTATCCTACGCATGTTTTCATCTCGTTCCATGGTCGTATGACATTACTCACTCATGCCTTTACAATTAGTTATATGTCCTGCACTCATATGATCCAAGTTTTTGACATGTCTCATTCAACTATTTGCATAGTGTTGTAATCCAGATGCAGTTATGTTTAGTAAGATCAAATCCAACGGTTCAAACGCAAGGGTCTGATTGGATTTCAATATCTTGATTATAATTCTTCCGCGCAATTTGCAAATCGAGTGACCCTTGAAGCTGGAAGGTTGAGCGGTTACGTGCTTTTCATTAATAAGCTAGTTAATGTTTGAGAACAAGGATAATGATTCATTGGCAGAATGCTACGTAGTACAACTGGTTGTACCGTTCCAGGGCATCCCTGCAGCCTGGATCCGATGGATCTGATGGCTAATCGCAAGGCGAAAGTCATCCTACTTAGCGTTGGGTATACAGACTCGGGTTGATTCCAAAACTGTGACAGATCGACACTGAAGAGGCGCCAGTGCACATCTTGCTTAGGGAAGACAACGCTGGCTAAGCACATGTAGGACATTCCTCCAAATAGTGTTATCGTTCACCAAGATGTGTGTATCGATCTTGTTGATTAACGTGTATACGTTGATCCCTCACGAATACAAGGATTTCTGGATAGATGGAAAGACTTCACATAGTGCTTGATCTGGCGTGCTTAGCCGGACATCCATGGTCTCAACACCAAATCCTGGAACGCATCAAGCGCCATAGACTGGCCTCAGATACGGAAGTTTCCCCGGGACGCGAAGTGCATTGGTGGCAACATTCAATCGATCATATAGGGTACGATACCTCGGATGATGTAAGAGATGTACCCATCGAGGCAGATGCCTGGAAAGCACAATTGCGAGATCTTGAGCAACCCTGTTTGATTGCTGCCAACATCAAGGTAATTTGGGTGTTAGTTGATAAATTATGGGAACCATTCACCTCAGGTATTCGCCAGCCGGATGTTTGCATCTTCTTGCATGCACACATTGAAGGAGCAATATGCTGTGAAGAAACATCAGTGATGATCATACGGTCAGCAGGAACAAACACTACGTACCTCAGGCATCTTCAGAATCAATACACTCTAACTGATTTAAACGTGGACCAGGAAGGCATACAAGTGAAAGTATTCCTGCTTGTAGCATTGACAGAACGTGAGTATTGCATGACGAAAATATCACAAGATGCACAGCGCCAGTAGCCAGTGAGTTTACAGAAATTACAACAGGCTTCCATTGCATTTTGGTAGGCATCAAAACATTATAAACAGCGAATACCGAGACGAGTGAAAGTGGGGGTAGCATCGGATTATACATAGATCGTGGACGTGGAACAAACAAAAGGAAGGTGATGCAGAGACAAACCGACGAATGAAGCTGAGTAAGTCCAAAAAGCTTGGCGAGACTAGCAGTACGGAACATCATGATGATGGTTTGGTCTTGAATCTCAGGAGAGGGGCAAGACCGGATGGCGCACAAGCCTTCTTCAAGAACTCGTGCTGCACAGAAACATGAGGAACTGAGACGTGGGAGGGATAACCTTACGTACCTGTAGGAGCTCGCTCGAATTGGCACGACTTTTGACATCGACACATAGGCACACGCTCAGGAAGCTCTTCAGCTCCTTGCTAAGCGCTTCGGGCTTCTTGAGCGTTGGCGTCCCATTCGTCGCAATCAGGTACAGTGCCTTTAATGGCTCCTCATCAAGATAAGGAGGCTCGTTCTCGATCATCTCAATTGCCATGATGCCCAGCGACCAGATGTCAACTTTAGCACCGTATTCCTTCTGCTTCACGACCTCCGGTGCCATCCAGTATGGAGTACCAACCATTGTCGCACGCTTGGACTTCTGATCAGTGAGTTTAGCACAGAAACCAAAGTCGGCTGTGCAACACATCAGAGAACAATGCAGGATTGCAAAACAAGATGATGCGTACTAATTTTAACGCGGCCCTGCGCATCGAGAAGGACATTATCGGATTTGATATCACGGTGAATGATGGATTGGCTGTGTAAATGACACAGACCCTTGCATGTCTAGCGGTGCGTGAGTATCACCCACGAATTATGACAAATCAAAAGGTACACACTTCCAAACTTATGCTCGAAATCTGATCTTCTTCCAGCGTATTGTTCTCTATGATATCCGTGAGGGCACCGCCCTCCATGTATTCCATGACGACCCAGAGTTCATTATTCTTCACGAGGTACGACTCGAGGAAGTTGACTATGTTGGGATGCTGCGATTCCTTCATGACGAGGATCTCGTTCACGATCAGTTCCTTGCGTGGCTGGTGTGAGAGGTCCATTTCCTTAATAGCAACCTTCTTGCTTGTGGCAAGCGTTTTCGCAACATACACATGTCCAGAAGCGCTGTGAATAACTTATCAATATTCGCCAGCAGCAAGTGTAATGAAAGCCTCACCCCTGTCCAACTTTCTTAATCTTACTGTACAAGGTCTTCGGATCATCGTCAGACACAACACTCCGGAGCTTCTCCATGATCTGCGCTTCGGTCATCGCACTAATCCGCTTCTCCTTATCTTTTTCTTTTTCCTTGGGTTTCTTCTGCAGCGCCTCCGCAGCGGCTGCAACACCTGGGTCTTCGTCCTCGGGTGCAGTGACAGTAACATCAGGTGCCGGTGACTCCTTCTTCTTCATCGTCTGCAGTGGCTTTACAGGTGGAGGACCAGCAACTGCTCCGGCGGCGCCTGCTACAGGCTCAGTCACAGGTTCAGAAGTAGCGGGGGCAGATTTAGAAGGTGCCAAGGGTGGCCGCTCGAGGGCAGCAGCAGCCTGCTGTTCCTTCATTTGCTGGCGCTCACGTTCACGCTCTTCGCGCCGCTGACGTTCCCTTTCCCGTAATTCCCTGTCCTTCCGCTCCCGTTCTTGTTGTCCGATAGCTTCCATACTCTCATTTCGCTTCGGGCCTTGGTCCAGTGAGGGTTTCCCTGCCATTTGATCACGAGCTTGTGCTCGAGCACGAAGGTCTGCGCTCGAGGGTGTATGGTCTGGTACAGGGGGTTTGGGAGCGGCGGGCGCGGGCCGTGTGGCTGCCAACAATGGTCGCGGAGGGGCAGGGCGGGAAGGCTGCAAGGAGGTTGATGCTTGCAACATTTGGGGGATTGGCGGTCGTGGCGGTGCGGAGGGCGAGGCAGTGGAAATAGTGTTGGCGTGCTGGGCGTGTGAGCCATTGACGAGCTCAGCAACGCGTGCAGCGGCAAGGGCAGTTGTGGAGAGCCCGTTTGTCCCCGTCTCTGCTGGAGCGGAGTCCTGTCGCTTGCGAGCTGTGTCGAGCGGGGATGTGATCTTAGGGAGATTAGATCCGCCTAGACCTGTGCCGCCGAACCGAGCAGGCGCATCCACACCATACTGGCGAAAGAGTGCTGCCTGACATAGTAGAGCCGACGAGGGTGGAAGCTACGGATGGACCAGAGACGGACCGTGATATCGAGTTCATACCCATCTCTTCCAACTCACGCTTCTGATGATCAGTGTAAAATTCGAGGACGTCGAGGACGGCTTGAGGGTCTTTAGCGTAATCTTCACGAGTAATTGCAGACTTTGTCAGAAGCTTGCTCCATTGTTCGGGCATGCCCTGGAACATAGACGTGAGTGAGACAAGAATATGGCATATTGGGTTTGGTATGCACGCACAGTGAAAGCTCCTGATATAGGATCAAACCCAACGTGGACCTTATGCACAAAGTTGGTCGGGTTGCTAAAGCCCATCAATGGACTGCGAGAATAGACATCGTCTTGCCATCCGTAAAGCTCTTCGTCGTTTTTGAGGGCGAGATGATACCGCTTGTCCTTGGTCTCAAGGAGTAGACAATAAGGCTTGAGATCGACACGTTCGATATTCGTGATATCCTTGAGAGGGATAACGCTCTGCTGTGGTGATGTCTATGTGAAGATCTGTCAGTATGCATGGCCTAGCCAGTACGAAAGCAAGGATATGAAGAAAACTAATGAAGATATCATGCATCTATCAGCACGCTATGGCAGTGCCTCGTTCCTCGAAGTACAAGGTAATCAGCCAATCTACCGTGGACTCACCTCGGTCTTGTGTATGGAGAGCGTTTGTTCCTTCAATACGAGCCATTTTCGCAGAAAGATGAAACTTGCAAACCCCTCTTCCTTCATGCTAACCATCCCAGTTCTTACGACATGGGTGTTGAACACTGCCTGAGAATTGCGATTGGGCGATCCGCCTATCCCAGTGTAATCAGTCGAGTATGACGAGCCAGAAGAAAAGGATGTATTGTAGCCTGAGGTTTGGAGAGCATTATGCGGAAATATTGGACCTTCCGTTCCTCTTCGGACAGGTGCTTGGGGTGCAGGTCGAGAAGGTGTCAGATTTGTTGCTGTTACTTGATTGAAGGCCATGGCGGGTGCGAAGAATGGAATGAGGCAAGGAGGAGCTCCTCGCTGGCGAGGACGGTGATATTGATAACTTCGTAGCCGTTCGTGATGATAGCGGAACTATGCACGACGTTGAGCAAGAGCTAACCTTCTTCTGAAGGAACGGAGGCTTTCAACTTGATACCCCCAAAAATGGCGAAACTTGGACAACAACACTGTCCGGATCTGTCCGTCAAGGGGGACATATCACCAGGGTAACACCTGGTAGGCTGTAGCACTGATCCTTCAAAAGGCACTACTTAAGGTCCTTAATTTTGAATCTAACGTTCACATCGACAAGATAGATGTCATCTACAACCCTGCTCCAACTTTAAGCTCCTTTCTGCCCGCAAGGCAGTTCAATATATATTAACACCGCTTATAATGATCCGTGCAACTTTTCTGCAGGAAGCGGAAGTTGTTCCAATAGAATGAACTTGACAGGTGAGCCAGCTGACCAGCTACTTGTTCTTTGTCATCCTGTAGAATGTCAGTGAATAAAGTTCGTCTGGATCTGATAAATGTCCGAAACTCACTTGTAAGTAAAGCGCTTTTTGGTATGCGCGAATTCACCGAGCTTATGACCAACCATATCCTGCGTTATCGTCACAGGAACGTAGTCTTTACCATTGTGCACCATGAAACGGATACTGCAAGAATATTAGAATAATCTTGAAACTAATCTAGGGTTTGTGAGTCTCACCCGACAAAATTTGGGAGGATAGTGCATGCGCGAGCCTGCGTTCTTATTGCAACATTGTTGACGAGTGCATCCTTCAGGTTTGGAAAGGCTACGAAATATGGGCCTGAATAATGTCGCGTGTGAATGTAAGGTCAATAGCACAGTGAATATAAGACGAACCTTTCCAAGCAGACCGCCCAGACCGTAGAATGAGCGAAGGGTGCATGAGCGAAACAGAAGAATTCAAATTCAAAGTCAAAACAGTCTGCTTATGTAACGCATTTGCAATGAAGTCTTCCGTTACTAGGCTTGTGATTGGTAGCTAGTACTACTGGCTAGTAGTACTTCAACTTCCTTGAAAGCTCAAGCTCAAGTCTGTTGCATTCATCCTTCATGCAAGGAGATACATTACGCTGTCTCTATGAGCCAGAACATCTCGGGCTGTGACTCGATCGCCCTTTACTTTCCTACTCAGTAATCGATGGAGCATCCCATAAGTACGAGTAATGGGTCAACGGGCTGCATGAATGACGCTTCGATGAATGTCATCAGTTAAAATGCAACGAGTGGTATGCGGGCCCTTTTCCAAATCCTACTCAGCAATCCAACCCAGTGCGTTCCCCTTTCCCTTGTCATCCTTAACCACGCCCAATAATTTCTCAAGCTAGGTGTACTACCATTGCCAATTGTTATCGCTGGTCATTATGACATGCGTATTTGCAACCAAGGAGACCAACACTTGCATATACCATTCAAGGTCAAAGCAGAGGTATTATTGATAATAACATAATGTACTAACTACTAAGTCCTGCTGCTATATCTGAATCCACGCTGAAGTCCACAGTACCTCGATCAGTTACCACCACGCAGTATGGTGAGGCAGTGGAATAATATATGGGACGGAATTGGACTCGTTCTCGATTAAAAATGGTTCACCCTTCGAGAGTCCGAGTAAATTAATGCGGCATCTTACTGTGTTCCTGCGACCATTCTTCAACCTTAGGTAGGTCTCATAGGTCGTTGAGCAGCTGGTGAAGCATGTCTGTTTTAAACATATAACCAGCACTCATACTTTGCTCGTGTAGTTGTCTATGCATTAGCTGCAGTTGCAGATAATTTATTGAACGGTCTGGGTGGTCGACCGGTCAATGCCAGTGGACGTTCAAATCCATTGTCATCGTTTGCTTGTACGAGCGCTTTGATCATACCTACAACCATGATCAATCCACAGGCCCTCACAAAGACTGTCATCAATGCTACCCATGGTGTTATTGAGTCCAATGTCACAGTTGCACTGTTGGTGTTCAAGAACGACCACATGGTGTGTCCACACCTCTCGATCATTTAAAAGGGTGCAGATCTGCAAGCTAGCTATCCATCTCACCCCACTGAACAATCCTTCTCAGGAAAAGAACACTCTCATACTCACTGTACTACTTATTACAATGCCTTGTATGCCAAAAAGAGCTGCCCCCAAGGTTGTCCCAAGCCTCGGTTCGACGTCAGCTGACGTACCTCCAATACCCTCGCTCCTGGAATGCATTGCCAGGTCCAAGCGGAAACGTTGCTCCAGCTATGTTGAGTCGGACGATGGCAATGCACCGGACGATGAAGCGGACGACGACAAAGTGGAGGAGGAAGAGGAGTCACAAAACTCTTCAAAAGGAACTCAGGCTGTATCAAATCAGCCGCGCCTGTTTATTAAAATCCGGATCCCGAAACGGCAGACTGATACTACAAAGGTCGACAATTCCAACGGTGGCGATGAATCGGAGAAGGAAGAAGATTCACAAAGCTCTGCAACAGGAGCTCAGGCTGTATCAAACCAGCCGCGCCTGTTTATTAAAATCCGGATCCCGAAACGGCAGACTGATACCACAAAGGTCGACAATTCCAACGGTGGTGATGAATCGGAGAAGGAAGAGGATTCACAAAGCCTTGCGGAAGACACTCAAGCTGCACCGGCCCTACCGCGTCTGTTTATCAAGGTCCGGCTCCCGAAGAAACAGACTGACACTGCGAAAGACGACAAATCCAGGGACATTAAATCACATAAGAAAAAGGAGGACGAGGACAGTTATGTGGAGGATAGCTCCTCCGAGAGTAGCGACGAGTCGGATGATGAATATTTACCTCCACGCAAGCGCCAGCGTACAAGACTCCAAGCCACCTCAAAGTTCTCGTCCTCGCGCGTCCGCTCCTACACCTCTGTTTCAGCTGCCAAGACCAAGAAGAGAGTGTAAACACTGACTACATCTGTGTCACCACTGTACGAACGGTCCGTATTTTAGGCCTTTTGCAATGGTCTGGAATGCTGATATGACACGTTATAGAATTGATTGCCTGTGTATCATAGAATTTCATAGTAAGGGGCATTAGCCGCTGAAGAGGGCCTCATGGGAAGTGTACAATCATCCGCTGCTGTAAACATTATGTCAGGACATATTTACATTGTTTACATATGTCAACTTATGGATTAAATTCGGACAAGACATGGCTATAATGCACGCTCTGCGATTGTTTCAGCCGATTGATCTTGTTGCCTGTGTCTTGAGACAATAATTTGGCTTGTCTTCTGCACTCGTCATCTTGGAATTCGAGTTGTGCACCCAACCAGTACTAGCCGGCGGCAGCTGCTCCGAGGACTGCCAGTCAATTCTCGACAGTCAACCCGCATCACCGTTTAATGCTATCCATTCCCTTAGTATGGTGCCACTTAAGTGCATTCGAACATGCTAGGGCTGATAGTTCTACGGAAGGATTGGAATATCTTTGTGAGCTCCCGAATTTCGAGTTTGAGATTCAGAGTGAAGCTATCATCTGCTCAGAAATAAATTTGAATATCAATAGCATAAGCTGCAGATCGAAATGAACCTTAACGATCAATGCCTATACCTCCGCCCAGCCCTGATCAATTCCTTCTCGCGTGACCCACCTGCCTTCACCTAACCACTTTCTTATCCTCTCTTCATCCCG
Source organism: Suillus occidentalis (assembly GCA_016628085.1). Taxonomy (NCBI): domain Eukaryota; kingdom Fungi; phylum Basidiomycota; class Agaricomycetes; order Boletales; family Suillaceae; genus Suillus; species Suillus occidentalis. The sequence continues at coordinate 58,035 of JABBWB010000059.1, forward strand.
CTCTTCCCCTTCTGCCAACACGCTTGTGTCACCAGTGCCTTGCAGCGCCAATACAGACCATCCAACAACCATCATTCCGGGAGGTCTTTGCTCTCCCGCACTATCCAACGCTTCACATATATCGCCAAGCGTACTCGCTACTACACGTTGGTCTGGCATCGAGCCGCGCTCGATAATGGCAATAGGCGTGTTCCGAGGGTATGGACGTCCCTCTCTTCTCCCTTCACCACTCTGCAGACCTTCCCCGCTGCCATTATCGTTGCGAACCATAGCACCAACAACCTGTGCTATCCGGGCGACGCCCATGAGGACGAGCACAGTCCGCGAGCGTTCGTAACCAGGAAGCTTGACCTCCTTGCCCTGTCGCCCGACGCCGGTGCACACAACGACACTTTCTGCAACGCCGCGCTGCGTGACTGGGATTCCAGCAAAAATAGGTGCTGCGAGTGCAGACGAGACGCCCGGGACAACGAGCGGTTCGAAACCGTGTGCTCGAAAGAAGAGCACTTCTTCCCCTCCACGGCCATAGACAACTGGGTCTCCTTGTTTAAGCTGTGTGGATAGTTGTTTGAGTGTTAAGGAAATGAAGGATCGGACGCACTCTGACGACGGTGAGGCCACGTCGAGCAGCTTCGACGGCTGCGTCCATCATCTCCGATTGCGCACCTTCGGCATTGCCAGGGAATTTGCGTGCAATCCGCACCTCGACAGTTTTAGGTATGAGGGCCAGTACGGCAGCAGGAACGAGCTTGTCCGAGAGAACAAGGTCTGCAGTACTTCGTAAGCGCATTGTGAGTTGCAATGGTGAGAAGGGAGGGATGTCCTGGGCCGGAGCCAACGAGGAGAATACGACCTTTCTTCGGAGGTGGGACAAGTGTTAAGTCATGTAGTGAACTCTCGTCTTGAGGTTGAATCGAGTATAATGAGGTCGTTTGGGGAGAGTCGCCAGATAATATGAGCTTCATGTCGTCTTCTGACATGGATGCCAACCGCGGGATGGGCCAATACTCGCTGACCTGGGCAACCCATTTCATGCGGCGGCGAGAGGACTCGTCTTTGCTCTCGGCGGTACTACTTCTCCAACCAGGTACGGGCCTGTTAGGAGTGGCGGCACTACTATCCTCACCTTCCTCACACTCTGCAGCCTCGTCATCTGTATTCTTGGCCAGAAATCGAAGTTTTCCGATCTGCCTGACGGCTCCAGCGACGTCTTTTGGAAGCGCGCTGACAATCTCTCGTTTCACACGCCCCGCGAGCCTGCATCCCTCCCCATTGGTTGTCACACCCACTTGTAGCGCACTCTGCCCGCCTGTAGATGGGTCTACAAAACGGTGTGTAGCTGCAAAGGAGAAGTCGCATAATGCAGGAAGGTCGGTGACGTTTACGGGGATGTTATGTGCATGACAGATACGTGCAAGTGCGGGTGTATCCACCGTGTGTGTGGTAATACAGACAAGAGATATAGATGGGTTTTCGGTGAGGAATGCAGATAAGGACTCTGTATCTGCCTTCGTGTCTGAAGCGGAGGGAATTAGGGAAGTAGACGCTGAGGGAAGTATGCCCCAATCCGTGAGATTTACTTGTCGTTGGTCCGCTCTCCATCTCAATTCATCGCATACTAACCCTCTGGTGAGTATAATCACTTGCATACCTGCCTCGAGTGCCGCAAATGCCCTAGATGCAGCCTGAATATCACCGCCGATAATAAGGATGGTATTTCGGGGTCCTTTGAATGTCAGAAGGAGGGACGCTCCACCTACTGGCGCGGGGTACGGGATCGGTGTACTAGAGACCATGGCGATAATATTGAAGCCTGAAGAATGAAAAGAAAAGCAGGGCGTGCTTTCATAATCCAATCATGGTATAATTAACCACAGTATGTCAGTAAGTGACCAGCTGGCAAGAAATCACTGTCAAAGTCGTGATGATTGCGTGATAGCTGAGTGGAAAGTGACCCTGCTTGGGGAATTTAAGAACATGGGACAAATCGTCGGATGAGCGTGAGTTACTATAGTGTATGAAAATACAGATTTATCTGCATCACAGGCCACTTGACGACACGACTAGTAACATTGTAGGAGGCGGAAGGAGGTCGCAGCCTTCAGCAAACTTTCAAGTTGTTGATTGCGTGTGAAGCAGAGCGCTGTGCAAATTCGCTGCTGTAAAATTTCCCAGCCTACATAGCAGGTCTACACTCAACTACAATGCAGTCCTTAATTATCACACGCGAGCTTAGAGCTCCAGAGAGCGTATCCCGGTGTGTTGTTTGGTAAAAGCAAGACAAGGTGAAATCCGAATAAATGAGGATGGGTTGAGATCGACCCAGGCCTTTGAATAGATCATCTGTCATTTTTTTTTGCTCAATGTTCCGATCAAATCATTCCATTCGTTCTTGCTTATAATTCATGGTGCAGCCTTACATTCAACCATTCCCTTCTCTTCAGCACAGAAGTTGGAGTGCAGCCCTGCTTATAAAAATGCTGTGCCATGTCGACATGCCCCTAATGTTTGCCATACCTGGAACTTCACCATCCCCTTGCCACTTACCACTTGCCCCTCTATCATGATGTCCCAACAATGTGGTGATAGCAAGCCTGTTGTCAACGCACCTCCATCATACACAGCAACTTCCACGTCTACATTAGTAGAATCTCTCCAACATAGACGATTCTCCTTTCTATCAAGCGGGCAGACACGAAATATTGTTCTAAGTTGCATCCGCGACGTCGTCTCTGCTCCAGATTTCACCCCTTCATCTGTCCTCCCAATCATCAACGCATGCGCTGCTGCGCTCTCTGCTGCTGAATTTTCCGACCTCCTGCAAGCACACAATATCGAGGGCCATACGGCGCTTTATTGGGCAATAGTGAATGAGCGACAAGAAGCCATTTCGGCATTATCTGGATTCATTCCCAAGTTTTCGGCTGCCTGCTCCTCCGATCTCCGTCTCGCGTGCATGACAGCTGGCGACCAGGCATTATTTTCGCAGCTAAATTTGGGGAATCTTAACTGTACGCGGTAATTTCCATTCGAGAGATCATCGACTAATCTTGTGCATCAATCAGCCAAGGATGAACCTTTGAGACGTTCATTAGGTTGTTCGCCCGATGAGGTTCAGGTGGACCCAGGAGACGGACTGGGCGAGAACCAGTTCATTGCTCGCCTGCTGATCAGGAAGTTCCAGAAACGCCTGCTTACAACGAAGGATGTGGGCGTAGAATTTATTGCGGGCGGTATGTAGTCTATGTCTCTTGATTGGTTTCTTACCTTGAATATAACGCTAATACATGCAGGACGTATATGGTTATTTCGATCTTCCATGAAACGTGATGGGAGGTGGCACATTAGCTTGAGTCTTGCTGAGCTCAGCCTTCCAGCCCGTCCCGTAGGTAAAATTCAGATCGAGGCCCATAGGGGGAAAGCTGGCTCTGCAGAAACACCTTCAGGGTTAATTTTAGCGTACTCCAAGGACACCGCTATGCTCGTACCTTCTGGGTAGGTTTAAATGTATTTCGACATTCGCAACCATGACACACTGATGGTTGTATGATTCCTATGTGGTTATTACCTACTCTCAAGGATGGAAAAAAAGTATAACTTGGATGGCAAAAAGGAACGTACTTGTGTCAGCAGTGACTGGATGATGACCGACTGGCTGATGGACAAGTATGTTTTTCTCTCTTCGCTTCCTCAGCTTGATCCATGTTAACTGACCGTTGTTTGTAGAAACACCAAATATGTGGATTGCGATGGCACCTTGCATGTCAAGTTGGAGATAGCACTAAATTAGCCGTGGCCCAAATGGCACTTAGGAAGAAGTTAGTAGTGACGATTTTTGCTGGTCATGTGGTATACCGTGTACCACCAAAACGCTGGTTCGCTTGACTGCGTTTCTCAAAGATATATCATTCGATGAGCTCACGCTTCGAGGCTCACTTCGCAAAATGCCGTTCCCGACATCATGAGGGGCTCGCCAATTCGTGGTTCAGTGATACCAATGGAACTTACTGATTCCGACAACGTAGGGTGTAGTATAGAACGAGACATGGTGGCCTCGGGCTCTGCTGCGTGTACGATCCAAAAAGCTAACGATGACACAGTCCGCGATCTCTGTCGTGGTGTGGGCGTTTCATGCACGATGATATGTATATAATTTCAACAAGCATTTCATGGGGCATAAACAGGTCATATTACAGGGCAGCAAGCACATATTTCAAATAAGCAACATGTCTTCACCTTGTTCTTGATAACATGGTTCATCAACAGCCGGATCGGGGTGAAGGTATCTTACGGAGCGCGAAAAACCGTGCTACCCTGGTCTGTACAGAAAGAGGTACTTCCCACTCCTTGAGAATGGACTTGACGTGCTGAGGAGTTGGATTTTGTTCCCTGTGCCACAGTGATTAATTACCCTCAATAGCGTATATCAATCAACTTACTCAGCTGAGCTTCGTGCTAAATTCATGAAATCTTCGATGTCCGTTCCTGTTAGCACCATCAGCACCGCGTCACGTCATCCAGTGTCAGACATGACATTACCGTCGAGCTCATACCAAGAGATTTTCTCAATCTCTCGAATAAAGGTCCACTCCTCTACGTCCCACGCAGGAGTTGTAGATGCATCCTCGCTGCTCGATAAAGTTGCCGCCAGGTCATCTCGGCCAAAAAGTTGTAACCAACGTTGGCGACGGGCTGCCCGGTCGAGATCGGGTAAATTGATGGCTGCAACAGGGAAACTTCAGTGATACAATCGAGTCAGATAGTTGGAATACACACTAGCAGAAAACGGCTTGATTACAGGTTTTTGCTCGCCTGCAAACGGCGAGGGCCACAGACAGATGCAACCCGGCGACTCAAATGCTTGAATCACGGTGTTGATGCGTTCCTGACAATAAATTAGCTATGCAACACGAAAGATATAGCAATCAACAACATACATGTTGTACTGGAGATTGAGACTTTATGAAGTACTGTGCGACGTGTTTTCAGAAGGGATATACTAGATACTTTGAGCGACACGTACATCACCGCGGTCTACGACTACCACAGCATTCCACTGGATCGCAAGCTAAGCGACCACAACATCGTGTCAGAGATGTATCATGGCCTGCGGATGACACATACCGATGCCACTTTTGTAGCCCATGGTCCCACTTCGGTAATGTGTGGGATGTCGTTCACCCGAATGTCAAGCATCGGGCGCTTGAGCATGTTGCAGATCGCAAGAGCAACGGTCTTCTTGCCCGTTCCCGACGCCCCTTTGAGAAGGATATTCTAAATGGCAAAGGTGAACGAGAGAGGCGCAGGAGCGAAATTTGAAAACATACCACGCCTGGCCGAACTTGCTCTGGCTGTGGCCCACCAGGAGAACATCGGATGGTTTCCAATATGGATTTAATGAGATCCTGCAAGACACCTGTTAGCTTCAGAGACAACGATACCAAAGTAGCTCCCGTCCGAACCTTAGTTTGTTGGTCCTTGACCAGCTTACTCCACGCGCCTTGATCGTAAACGGATGCGTCGCAATCTAAACCATTGGATGTAATCCATTCCTAGACACCAAGGTTGGCTTAAAAATAAGTAAAGACATGGAACATGCTCACGTGTTTTTCGGTATCATATCCTGTAATCCAGGATAACCGCTCAAGCCCGAATTCCTCCATGTTTTCCAAAGGCAGCTTTAGAAGTTTAACTTTGATGGGGGGAGGAAAGAACATGTCTGATTGAGGTAGATGGGGAAGTTGTGATTTGAGTAGATGGGAAAGCTTTGATGTCGGTGTCGGGGACCCATGGAGGGTATATATAAGATTGAGGTGTGGACTCAGAAGTGTGGAGACGTGGAATGTGGACGTGTGGAACAGGACCCATGGAATAATGAGTCAAGTACGACGGAGCTCGAGTACGAGTCAAGGAATAGTGAACAATATATTGTGGAACATGAGACATTATCGATGAACAATGAAGATGGGATGTGGTCTACACTTGTTCCACGACCAAAGGGGACACCAAAGACAAACATGGACCGTCATCCTCAATTGGTCCTCCTACATGGACTAGCATGTGTCATGAGAAGCAACGCATGGGAGATCTTTTGGGTTCGAAACACCTGAGACAACATTAATAAGATACTGTTGATATCAGGCTTGAGCGATATGGTGCGACCGCTGCAGCAGAAGTAGAAGACAACAAACAATCATGTGTCACCGCTTGCCCCCAACCTGATCAGGTTCAACATTGACATTGTATCATCCGAGCTTGGGCCCCTTTGCGTAGAAATGGGCCCCTCTGCGTCAAAACAGAGGGCCATTGACAGGCCCTCCATTGAAACAATACACGTGACAGATGCATTGGCCATCGCAGATAGAAATATACCTGGTCAACATTCGAAATCATGATCCAGTGGGGGCGACACCAATGAGCCTCGGACGCGACCAGAGGTTTGTCCGTATGATCAATGGGTTTACTGAGAAGAAACATGCGACAAACCGTTGATGACATGTTCACAGTTCCATCAGATTCGCCGCGGCAAGCTGTGACCAGCATTGAAGGGTTCTTCAGTTGACAGACCAAACCAATGACATGATAAGACGGCCACTTTACCGAGCGTAAATCCTCGCATCAAGTCACCACTAGAACAACTTGAAGGTAAAGGTAAGCTAGATTCAGCAACAGATGGCCTGGAGTCCAATAAGATGGTTACAACTCCGATGCGGAGTATCATGTAGTACTACAGTAGTACCAGCCTGGCTTACTAACACCACAGACTCAAGTCGTGGTCCAGACTCAGGGTTACGAGTCTAAGAACGTACTAGTAGTTAACTCGTGAGCATTCCTTTGTAATCCGAGACGCTCAACCTCCCACAGAACTCACCTTCGCTTGCTCCTTGCCATCAGGTTGACAGTAGAAGCACACTCAGTGAATGACCCGTCATCTACAATTTGCTGGCGATTCGAACAAGCACATTCTTGCTCTTGACGTCTACAATGATTTCCCGACGTAATTTGCCTTCTGGCAAATTAAAGTTGATTTCTCCAGTTTGAAGCCTAGCCTTCCAGTGCGTCCAGAGGTCCAATTTTGAGGCCCATAGAAGGAAATCTGACCGCGCAGCCTCATTCCAAGGGCTGCAATTCAGCAATGGTGGCAAAAGCTTATACACACTGCTTCTAACTGGCAGGTTTAAATCTGTCCCGACTCATTCACAACCATGATGTACTGGTGGTTGTACGATTCCTATGGAACCATTATGGTTCGGATGTCAAGGAAACCAATTGCATCCGACATGCGGCTGGGCAATGACCGGTCTGACCGACTGGATAGTTCAGTAAACTTTTCTATCTTCGTTTCCTCAGTTCCACCTGTGTCGCGGAAGGCGTTTGGAGTATCCATTTTACCAATCCAGGCCAGAACTCGCGACATATTAGCGGTGACTTTCGCTCGCATTCATGTGCGACGTTTGTCTCCAACCGAGGACGAATTCAATAGTCCCAAGGTGATTCTTAACTTTGCATGCAGTGCACTCCATTCCCCTTATTTATTTCGGGCACATGGCACATTTTACCGATGTAGTTTGCCGCTGGCGATTAACAGGTGGTGCATTGTGCTTCTGTCTTATTGTATGTGACATCATCTATCATGCTAATTGCCGTTATTGTTTCCAGAGTCCAGACCACCGACCTCGTGGCAACGTTCCTTCTGGATGACGAAACCGACTACCTATATGTACTCAAGGACGGCCTTTCTTCCTACACTAGCTTCATTCAGGACATAAGAGGGAGCTCGAGTCTCCAAATGACCATGGAGATAGCATACGTTTCCGGGGATTACTTGGCCACGAAACAATTACAGCGTTTTGCACTCTACAGTCTTAACAACCAGAGACAAAAGAATTAACGCATATCACAGTTACTCTATTCTTATTGTCAACCGCTTTGCCAACGAACTGCTCGTCGATTCCAAGGGAACCCGGAGCCACCAAACAATAAGAATGTAAAGTACCCGCAAATAATGAACGAACTTGATTGGCTGACAAATTTGCAGCTTGCTTACATAATCGGGTGCCCTGGTTTTTTTGTCTTGTTCCCCAGTGCGAAGTTGCAAATCAGCGAGGCGCATTGATATGGCTTGCTGTGCTCAGGGTACCAAGCCTATCGTGTTACGTAGACAATAGTGTGTTCCTTCTATCGGCTTCATATCCGCAGGTGAATCCGAGCAACATTGCATGCCGCGCTAATTGTCCCGATCCCTTCAGCATTGCCGGTGGCCAAGCTCATAAATGGAAACGGATAAATACACGAGATCTGAGAGGAGGATTCCTCACCAATACTCGCGAGACCCCCTTAACGACATCAGAGCTTCCTGAGCTCTACAAATATATTCAACTTTGAGTTATTCCTTCGACTCTCCCTGCAATAAGCCATGGATTCATTCTTCAGCCTTGCTGCCTTCTCCTCGGCGCCCGTCTCTGCTGAAGAGACGCAAGTACAAGTGCCAGTTGACCAGGAGCGTTATGGCAATGCCAACTGCTACTGTGTCATCGCATGATCAGCGCCCCACCGGTATGTTTCTTTTCTCCCTTCTGTACGGTCCATGACTGAGTCTGTTGTTAGAGCATCTTTTTGATCACTACAGTTTATCTTTTGCAGCCGTGCCATCATCACTGTACATCATCATTCTCTTTCCTGCGCTGGTCATCCAATCGGTCTTCGTTCGCGCGACATTCACCTCATTCTGTCACAGTTGACAGAAATTGTTTATTTTGTTATTTGTGGTCTCGGTGGACAGTAGTACTTACATCCGGTATGCCAAGGCTGCTGGGAGTCACAACACTGGAACTCCGTACATTCGCATATCATCGATTCGGCTACACTTTCCTTAACTTTCTGTTGTACGTACTCGAGCTGTAACTCCCTCCGAATATCAAATATATTGACAGTGTACATATTGATACTCGAAAGTAAGATATAATTTGTAACTGAGCGTGCAGGCAGTGAATCACGATTTGTGGATACTTTATATCGAGCACTTGCCGACGGTGGACAATAGTGCTGAGAATAATTTTGCACGGTGATTGTGTATCGAATATTCAGAAACAAGCTTGTAATAAGACATTACAATGGTAAGTAGGGGTGATAACAGGAGATGGACGAGAATTCGAATACGACATGAATACAAAGCAAACATCTCACTCAGCCTTGCTCGCTCCTGGGTTTGCTGGAGGAATACCGAAATTTCCGTCTCGTTCATTTACCAAGACATGCCGCGTTCCCTCTTCATTGGAGCTCGATCCAATGCTAACTGACGCTTCAATAGCCCCCTGTCTTCCTTGACGGCTCATTAGCGCTCCGGGAATGAGCAGAGACACGAAAACGCTCTTGGTAAGTGGCGTATGCTTGATGCTCGCCTTCAAAACTACCTTGGTGTGCTATGTCGAGAATAAAATGACAGAAAGCCATAAACATAGTGGAAGTTGGATAACCTGGGGTATGCGCGAAGCCGGCGGGAAGTTGAACTTAAGCGAGTCAGGCAGGAGGCGAGGGAGGAGGTGAATGATGGTTTGGATATGACCATGAGACTCCATAAATAGAACCGTGAAATAGGCGTGTACATACGCAGAAGACCTTTTTGCACAAAGAGTGAGTCGACCATGCTGCATGTAAGCGTTTGAATTCTCGGTAGTAGGTTAAGTAACAAAGGACCAACTCCCGAGGGGCGTGCAGGAATTCGAATACGTTTCCATCTGTTGTAGTCCGACCTGCGAATATGATAGCTACACACGTCACCAATAAGAGGGACCATGATATCTGGTAATTATCGAGCTCACATGATGATGATGCTCAGTAAATGCAGTGCTTACCACCGAACGTCAACGCGCAAACTGTGTCTCTCTTCATGAGGTAGGAACTGTGAGGAGAGCGACAGAGTACTGCATGCAGCAGCGATCTATATGGGAGGAGTACATAATATGAACTTATGAAGGGTACACGAAACCTATCGCGACAAACCACAACGAGGAAAGTGGTACACCACCACCAACTAGGTGAATATTGTTCATGTTCAAGTTGATAGAATCATGAGCAGGATGATTTCCTAATGGCCAGACGAAGATTTATAGGGTCATCGTCTGTGAGCACACGCCAGGCGTCCACGTGCAAGAAGGCCGAAGGTTCGAGAGAATCATGATACTGTATGACTAGGAGAGATGAAGAAATCACGAAAAACAAACATTGTACTGGCATCGATGTCTCCGATTTATCCACTCTGGATGAAAGGACCGATGATAGCCGCATCATTGAGGTAGCCTTTGGAAAATGTGGATCCTCGAAGCGTGAGTTGACTGCCGACTTGAAGCTCGAATGCAGCCTGACTCAATATTAATGACGACTAATGACCACCCGCCCGGCAAACACCGAAAACTTGAAGCAAATAACTATTAAACTAACAGTTGCGAGTTGGAGAGACAGCGAAAGCAGTTCAGTGAATTGAATACGTATAAAAGACTCTGTTGCTGCTCACGTCGGCAGATTGCTACCCAGGGCAAACCCTCGTTCCAACTCAACTTCTCTTATCATGTTCTCACAAACCGTCGCTCATATCCCCTTCACTGAAGACTGATATTGTCTACTTCTTCAGCACAGATTCCTCCACTAATCCTGCTTGGTGATATCGATTCCTAGCGCTTGATGCAATGACCATACCAGCATCTGCCGCGCCTAACAGAATACGGAAATGCCACACGTACCTGGGTATTGGGACCTGGGCCTGGACGTCTGAACCCTCAAATTCCCTCATCCACACGACGTTTTAACCCCGTCTCCCACTCATTCTGTCCACCTTATTCCATTACACATCATGATCGGTAGCTCAGAAAGCCAATATATCAGACTTGAAGGCGAGTTTCTCCATATTACCTTCGTATCTGTTTCCTCACATGCTGTCTGCAGTCATCAGGGGAAAGAATGTTCGAGTCCCTTCCAGGCGCATTCCCGCTGGCATTTACGTGTCCATCGATGTTGACTCCCCGAGATGCTGGAAATCGGCCATCAGTGTCTTATCGTGTGATCAATCTGTAGTGTGGGGGGATACTGTGATTCTCAGGTAAATTCCATGGAAACTTGTATGACGTGATGTGAGAACTGATAGTCGGTTTCTAGATCATCACATACATCACCTGCCTTATCAGTCGAGATCGGGCATCCTATGAGCTTGGCCGAATGCTAGGCAGCGGAGAAGTCATTGCGAAACTTCAAGTATCGTTGGATGAGCTACTCGATCATGGAGATGAGCCATTTGGTGAGCGACTTGCTTTCAATCATGCACATATTTTAACATCTCGTAGATATATCCTTTCTATCCGTGCGTGGTGTCCGCCCTTCCCTTACCCTGAGGGCCGCCGTTGAACATACATGCGACAATCAAAACAGCGCACTGTCTGATGTGAGTGACGCTGGTCGCTGTCCTGTTAACTTTTGTTGACTGTACGCCAACTATAGTCCCCCCGTGGATTGCAAAATTGCTCGAGATACAGATACGGGCCACGCACGATTTGCCAAATTCATCACATACAAGAGGGTCCCTCACCTGAAGGTTGCTGTGCAGCATTTTCAGTTGGTTCTGGACCAGTGTCAGGTCAGCCACCCTGATCGCGCAACAGCTCTCACCAACCTCGCATATGCGCGCCTCCAAGAATATATTTGCAAGGATCTTCAAGATATTGATATCATTACTTCCCTTTTCCGCGACGCCCTCGCATCACGTCCGCAGCTCCATCCCGACCATCCCTTATCTCTATATAATCTCACCGAAGCGCTGATTTGGCGCCACAAGAAGAAAAGTACTGCTGCCGACATCCGCGAAGCTGCCCAACTCTATCATGAGCTACTACCTCTCTGTTCAGAGGGCACCTACCTTTGTAGCATTGCAGCAGGGGCAGATGGTGTCGATTATGTGATTGAGGAATGCAACAAACTTCCAATAGACGCATCCGACGAAGGCATCCAACTTCGAAAAGTCGTCCTCGAGCTTTGTCCTCTGGGCCATCGACTCCGTCCCAGATCCCTCGACGCGCTTGCACTAGCAATTGAAGCACGGTTTGACCAACACGGCAGCATTGATGATCTTGACAAGAGCATACGACTTGGTCGTGAAGCCGTGTCTCTGTTCCCCGTGGGACATGCTGATCGTGATGGCTACCTGAATAACTTGGCCATCTCACTCGTGTCCCGCTTCGATCACCAAGGCATTCCTAATGACCTCAATGAGGCCATCTCTTTGCACGAGGAAGCGCTGCGCCTGCGGTCTGTTGGGCACGAATATCGTGATTCCTCATTGGACGGCCTAGGGGGTGCCCTCGTCACCCGTTTCTACGAACACGGAAACATTGATGACATAAACCGAGCTACCAGCCTCTATCGCGAGGCACTGACGTTGTGCCCACCTGGGCATCCACGTCGTGGCACTCCACTTGGAAACCTTGCCCTCGCACTCGACACCAGATATGGCAATTTACATGTCAGAGAGGATCTTGACGAGGCCATTGATCGGTATCGCGAATGCCTTCAGTTGTTGCGGCTTGACCATCCAGAGCGCCATGTTACTCTTCGCAACTTGAGCTCGGCGCTCTGCTCTCATTTCATGCAAACTCAGGAAAATGGAAATGTCGAAGAGGCCATTACTCTTTGCCAGCAATCATTGACGACTCTGTCTTCTCTCCACCCAGATAGGCATTTCAGCTACATGCAGCTGCAAGTGGCCTATTTGTCTCGTTACCGGATTCTACACGACCCTGCTGATTTGACACTCGCCTATAGAGAACTTCAGACTTGCATCAAGACATCCTACTCAAGGATTTCTACAACGCATTAAGGAAGCTATTGAGTGGGCTCACCAAGCAGAAGTCTATCAACATGAATCTGCCCTTGAAGCATATCAAACGTGCTTTGAGCTTTTCGACAGCCATGTGATGACGCGATCATCGATCATTTCACGGCGTGAGGCTGCAACCGCTTTTGGTAGTGCACGATCACTTTCTGTCGATGCAGCCTCATGTGCCATACGTCGTGACAATCTACGACAGGCAGCTGAACTTGTGGAACAGGGTCGTGGCCAGCAATGGTCGCTGGCTTCTCGACTCAGGACCCCACTAGAAGACTTGAATTCTGCAAGTCCGCAACTAGCTCAAAAGTTCGTGGAGCTCAGCAAGCTCCTATCTGATGCTCAGGGCTCTGCAGGCAGCGCTGACCCAGCTGCTGCTGATCGGGTAGCGACGGAGTATAGGACACTTACAAGGCAATGGGAAGCTGCAGTGGCTGAAATCCGTAATTTCCGGGCATTCTCGCGGTTCCTGCTCCCACCTTCCTATGAGGACCTGCAAGCGGCAGCGCGCCAGGGGCCAGTCATCATTCTCGTTGCCAGTCAATACTCGTGCAGCGCCATCATCGTTCCGACGTCGGGAGGGCCCCATAATGTTCCTTTACCGTCTGTCACTCTCGCAGATCTCATCAATCTCAAGAATCGCTTTACCAAGGCTATACGACGTGCATCTGTCTTGGGCCCAAAAGTCCCGCGGAACGATCTAATAGTCCTCTTGCGGACAGTATGGGACGAGATCATGCTACCCATAGTCAACGTCCTCCAGCATGATCTAAAACTACAATTCCACTCCCGAATCTGGTTGTGTCCGGCTGCAGCTTTTACTTCTATTCCTCTGCATGCAGCTCACCCGTTTCGAACGAACGCAGATCGCTCTAAGGAGCCATGCCTCGAGGATCTCTACATATGCTCATACACGCCGACGCTTTCGGCTCTTGTCAGATCAAGACAGATGATGAAGAAGCAGGTTACTCCGTCCTTCGCTACAATTGGACAGGGTAAACCGGATGCAGGGAAAGGCAAGGCGCTGTTGGCTGTCGACAGCGAGCTCGAGCTGGTCCATAAGCTCGTCCCTGCGACTGCCAACCGTACCACTATTTCTGGCGACGCTGCCACACGAGCAGGTGCGCTCAAAGCTTTGGAAGAGAACACATGGGTGCACCTAGCGTGTCATGGCAAGCAGGACCGCACGCAGCCTTACAATTCGCATTTCGTCATGAAAGACGAACATCTGACGCTGCTTGATATCATGGGGAGAGACATCCCGCACGCCGAGTTTGCGTTCTTATCCGCTTGTCACACCGCCGTTGGCGATGAGGAGACGCCCGACGAAGTCATTCACCTTGCAGCTGGACTTCAGTTTTCGGGGTTCAAGAGCGTCGTTGGCACACTTTGGGAGGTCGATGATGCTGTTGCAAAATTCGTCGTCGAAGCTTTCTATGAGAATTTGTTCAAGGATTCAAAGGACAGTGGTGTGATGGACTGCACAAAGGCGGCTTGGGCACTCAACCGTGCTACGCACGCCGTGAAGACGAAAGTCCCGCTCGAGCAGAGGATGGTTTTTGTTCATATTGGTGTGTAGTTCCATATGGTATTGCTGTCGTCTGGCACATATTCACAAGTTGTTGATCTGCGATATGCTTTCATCCTGTTGTCAAACTGACTCTGGTAGATTCTTGCACTCCAGCTACCTGGCTTTGTATATGTACTTTATAATGTGAGCATTGCGTTAAACCGTAATAAACCTGAGTTTCTCATGTCAAGCTACCCCGTGGGTGGGAGGAGGTTGTACTGCTGCAGTGGTAGGGCTTAGCAAACAATAAAGGCATACGATATGTCAAATACGTAGATCTTAAATACAAAATATTAAAACGTACTCATCAGAGAGCAGGGACGACAGCTAGCTATAGACACAACGACACCGAAATCTACAAATCATCGACATGCACGATCACGACCAATCTCTAATAGCACAATATACCTCATACATGTTCAACCCCAAACCCAGCCCAACCTTGTCTTTGAAGATACATCACCCCAAGCCGCCCCCTACGCGCAATTAGCAAATAACCACATCACATCCCCTACATCCCCAGCATCCAATTTCCACTTCGCATCAGTCCCCTTCCCACTTGTAGACACTGTTTCCGCATTATCCAGCTCATTCAACCTCCTCAGCAGCTTCTCATCACTGCCTACAGCAAACACGAACCCTGCCTCACCTCCCCCTCCGTTCACGGGCACGTCTAGGTCAGGCATCGACGAGGAACGCGGGGAGTGGGCGGGTCCTCCTGGGTGTAGGATCGCGCCAACAGCTGTGGAGCGGGAGATGTTGTTTGGGAGAACTAGGAAGGAGGTGGAGCCTGGGATGATGCGGAGGCCGTAACGTTCGCCGAGGCTGGAGTAGGAGTACATTAGTAAATACGAGAATGAGGATGATGTGGGGTGGGGAAACGCACCTATCGAATATATGATTCTGCGCTTCAGCAGCCTGACGCCTTGCCCACTGACGATCTGAGCAATCATCCGTCGGACCAGTCCAGAAACGCCACACCACAGACGCCTCGCGCTCCTCTACGAACGAACCAGGCGTTCGTTCCGTGAACTACGCCCACATTAGAACGAAATATTACATCAATCGTCAAAAAAACACGCACATAATTCAAAATCTCCACACAAAGACCCTTCCACGTCAAATTCAGATTGGCAACCATACTTATCCACACCCCTCCTTTTCCATTCTGCGCAGGGATCTTCGCAAAACAGCCGTTTTCTGCGACTATACCCACCCCAGGCACTTTTGCAGCGACTTTCTCGAGGCTCTTAACAGGCAATCCACTAAGCAACCATACCTCGTTCCGCTTATTCGCAGAGAACTTGTTCAGGAGCTCTACTGCGCCTTCGGGTGCCACGAACGGCGCAAGGAGTCCAGCGCGCGACATGTCGGGGCGCCAGAGCGTGCCTTCAAAATCGAGCAGGAGGATACGGCGAGGGGAGTGTTTGTAGCGCGGGATGAGGAGCGTGGTGTTGAGCGCAGGGACGGAGTTGAGGTCTGTCTGGGTGGTGTGTTCGGTGTTGGCGCGAAGGCAGCGCGTGAGGAAGGAGGTTACGAAGGTTTGGGCTGTTTGTGTTACGACGTGGTTGTGGAGGTCCTGTTTGGGGTAGGATGGGCGCGTGTTTCATATTGGCGTGTGAAAGGGATGATGGGCGTGTGTTGAGAGATGGGCGCGTGTTGAGAGATGGGCGCGTGTAACAGGAGATGAGGGCGTGTTTAATGATCAGCGAGCGGATAAAAAGCATATCAGCGAACGTTCATCAATCAACCAAAAAGTTTCCTCACCTCCCACCTCGACAACGCCTCATCATCACTCATAGTCAAAGCCTACCCCACCCCACATCAGTAACCATCCCCAATCCCACCAGTAAACACAAAAACGCACCTGATGAATAGCCTTGGCAGTCCCATGCGTATCATACGGGTTCACAGCAATACATGATCTGAATCCACTATAACTATACGATCCGGTGAACTTTGAAACTGGGTCAGCAGGCGGAGGTGTAGGGGGAGGGAAAAGAGGGACAAACTTCGCTCAGAATCAAAGGCCTATGTCTCCCATCTTGACATTCAACAAACTCGTGCGTCCTGTCATAACCATCAGCACTCACAACCAAAACACGAGAATACAACTAATTGCATACTCCCTGCGACGAACCATACACTTACCTCAGGGCCATCCCCTCCCTCAAACTTGTCACCAAAAACGCGTCCGCAACAGTCAAAAGCGCCAAATACTGACTAAACGTGACTTCTTGCGTGTGGAGGAACACGACTGGTTGATAGGTAAGCGTGCTGAACGCGGAGTTGATGCGTGCTACGACATCTGAGACGCCACCTGCTGCCAACTCGTTGGATTCAGTTGTTTGGAGGGCTACTTGGAGGAGGAGGACCTGATGGTTGTGTGTGAGTTGTATTTCAGATCGGAAGGAGGGAAAGGAGGATTGAAAGTGAAATAAAAAGAAGAAACACACCTTCCCCTGATACTCAGGCCACTTCTTCAAGAACAACTCAAACGCCTCGAGTTTATGCTTTACGCCTTGGATCTCATCCAACTTGTCCCTTCCTACGACTATCATCATGCCCGCATAGCGTTGCCTGAGGAGTTGGACCCAATAAGAGACGTCGGGCTCGCGGCGCCGCACGCGTAGGGCGCCTACATCTATACCCATAGGGAAGACACCGACGTCTACGAAGCGGCCGCGACCTTCACGGGCACCACCTGGGATACCGTATTCAACCTGGGTGGGGTGAGTTTTAGCAGGGGAGGGGTAGAAGACTGGAGAACAAAGAAGGAAAAAGAAGAGGGAAGGAGTGAAAGAAAACACAATCATCACCGACAAACACCAACCAAAACACCCTGCACAAAAGGACATCAAACCCCACCTGAATCCCCTTGGGCAATGCTTCAACTGCAAGTATACGAGAAACGGTTTGTCTGTGTGGATGTATGCGTGCGTTAGTAGAATGAATGTGAGATGAAAAGGGTGATAGGAATGAGAGTTGATGAATGCAGGGAGTGCACAGACAAGACCAGGGAGTGGTGCGCAGATGAGACTAGGAAACCCAACCAACCACATATCCCGGCGCAAACCAGTCCCAAATCCCTAGCAACCCGACCAAAACAAAACCAAAACACACCTAAAATGCCTTGCATAACTCGCAGTCTGGAATCCTACAAGATCCGCGCCGAGCATACCGCGGAGGAGGTGTTCGCGTACGCTTAGGCATCTGCGGGGTTGGGATTAGTGTTATTGGTGGTTAAGAAGACGGTGTGATGCAGGACGGGGAGGGGTGCAGCGTAAGAGGTTTAGTGTCCGATTCACTTCTAAAACACACCGACGCAAACACGAATAGGAACCTCGACCCACCTGAATATCTCACTGCTCGGAAAAGCGACGTGCATGAAGAACCCGATCGGAGCGCGAGCGAGAGCGGGTATGCGTGTGCTTTGGCGGAGGAGGAGGGGGAGGAGCATCAGGTGGTAGTCATTGATCCAGACTGAGGGCGCCGAGTCCGATATCAGACGAAACCAAAGCTCTCTGCGACGAAAGACGCACCAACATCGCCCTCTGTCCATACGCTCTCGATAGCCTCTGCAAACCGCTTATTAACAGCAACATACTGCTTAAACGCCGCACTCTCGAAGAAGAGTTTGGTTTTGGGTGCGTCGGGGACTGCATAATGAAGACACGGCCAAAGGACCTATATATGAAGTATCAATGAGGAATCACGAGGGATAAGAAAGAAAGGCACCTGATGACAAAATTCATCATAACAGCTCTCAAACTCCGCATCAGGGATCCAAACTGGCAGACTAGAATGCATCTCCTTCATCCTTCGATCGACGCTCGCTTTGAGTTCTGTGCTATAAGCATCTGTGCTGCTGCCGAGAGTCCCGACCCAGAGTTTGCTAGTCATGCGATCTTTGACGCTGTCAACTGCGTTCTTGAGACCGCCATTGCAGTGAGTGTTGGGTGCAAAATAGTAGGGTTCGGATGGAGGGTTTGTGTAGGAGCGGGTGAGGGAAGGGTACCTGGGTGGTTTTGAAGATGATCTGCGTTGTAGACGGATAGTATGGGCACTAGGGTCTGGTTGAAACTTTGCGAGGGATACGTCTATGTTTTGGATCGAGGAGGGCGAGATTGAACCTTTGCCTGTAGGAGATGAGGCTAGTGAAGCGAATTTGGAAAATGGATTCAATTCAGAGGGAGGAGTTGTGATTGGGGTGATTGCACGAGACTTGCAGGGGTTAATTCATTGCATAGAAATCATCAAAGAGCTCACTTTTAAATCATCGACTATGCTCTTGAGAGGAACTGGGGTGCTACCGATAGATCGTGACGAAGCATGTCTGAATGCTGGAGGACGACCACCCAAGTCCTGTGTAGCGGCTGTTGTGCCTACCTCGCGAGCATAAATGTCTGGTGTAGGAGGACTGCTTTCACCTAGAACTGCAGTCGTTGGCAAGAATAGTGAAGCAATGATAACACGGTGATTCCGCAGTGAGCTCATGATGGTCGTAAGTAATTGATCAGAGAGCTCGTTGACCGCAGCAGTCTCCACACATAAATAACATCCCAAATCGTCAACATGCTCCATCGATTCCATCGATTTTCCACACGGCGTAATAACAACGAACGTGCAACTAAACCGACAACACCCGGAATCTTCTATTTCGGGTCTGAACAGAGTCCAATGCTACTGACTGCGATGACCATGTGTCGTTCTGTCCTGTAACATCAGCGTGCAACACCCTCATTCCGCAGCTCGAGCCTCGGATGGAATCGGTGATTAAACCAGTCGTGATTAATCAGTGGCCTTGCATGCTAACGCGTCCAAGTACTAGTGGTTCTAGTTACTAGTACTCGTCTACGTGGCATGGAGTGAGCTCCATAAAATCTATTCAACTCCCTTTTGACCCGTGAGAATGTTGGTATGTCTTCTGATCGTGGGATCACAGCTAATGGGGATGGGCAACGCCCAAGAGGTGTGCGAAAGGGAAATCCCGAACACAGAGCTCAACTTTACATAAGCAAAAAAACCTTAATACACAGCCACATGAAGTTTCGAGCGACAAGTTTTGAGTTCCTCGCCAGCGGCCTCAAATCATCATAAAATCGTTAGGCGAGTACCGCAAAGGGGGTGTTTTTACTACTGTCAAATAGGTCTAGATTGTAGAAAGTAGAAGCCTGAATCACAAGTCTCAGCATTGAGAAAGAACTGCTATATTATTAGAAGTACCTGAATCACAAGTCTAGGGACGAAATATTATAAGTAAGAGGCGGCGGGCAAAGAAAACGAATACTGTACCTCAGCGTTGAGAAAGAACTGCTGAGGTACATCTGACGAGACGTGAGGAAGTTATAT
Organism: Suillus occidentalis; assembly: GCA_016628085.1. Taxonomy (NCBI): domain Eukaryota; kingdom Fungi; phylum Basidiomycota; class Agaricomycetes; order Boletales; family Suillaceae; genus Suillus; species Suillus occidentalis. The sequence goes on from JABBWB010000059.1 coordinate 77,828, forward strand.
AGTAAACTACAGAGTCCGAGATGACAAAACAGAGAGAAAGGAATGCGCATGACGCGTGCTATGACGAGTGACGAAGTTATATATTCAACATAGATAGTTATTTTAATGAAACATGCTCATCCAATGATACCACCCGCTAAACGAGACATCTTGGATGTGATTTTTGAGGGCACGTGACTACTTAATATCAACATGATGCATCAATATCGATTCGACGTGTCTCATCAACAAATTGCATCTCTCATGAGGCCATCAAGGCCGAGGATGCTCTCAGATCTCTCCTCCAACCCTAGTGCTCTCCTTCGTCTATGGACTGCTTGCGAGCATGCCAAGCATACCCTTTCGTCAGCAACCCAGACTTCCATTGAGATTGACTCCCTGTCCATCAAAGAAGGCTCGAACGACCATTCCAACTGCTCTTGCTGTGCTTAGTGCTTAATTACTTACTTCACGCGCCTATTCCAGTCTCATATGTTGCCTCTCTATTACGTAGTAAGGTACGAGCAGAGGATTAGAGTACAGTCTTCGGGCGAGCGGAAAGCGCCGTGTGCGCCTCTTGTTTCCGCTCTCCCACTTAGCTCGTAGACTTAAGTCCTTTCGAGCATTTTCTTTTCTATTCCACCTACCCAACACCTGAGACAATCCCAAATTCACCTAAATCCTTTCATCCCTACCGCAGTAATTACTCTACTCTTTATCCTTTATCTATCATGGCCCGCATCGTTTCGGACCCAGCTTTAGACATCCAACCCGATTTCTCTTCCCCCACTTTCGAGGGCCTCAGAAACCGAATCATCGGAGCAACACCAACAACCCACGAAGAAGTTGCAGCCGACTTGAGCACCGCCTGGCAGCAAGATCGCGACCTTCGCGTTATCGCTTGGACAACGCAGACAGCTGAAGACACACGCCTCGCAGCTGAAGTCGCCAGGGCAGATCGAGAGCTGGCAGAACAAGAACGCCTACGGCTAGAACTCGAGGCTGAAACTGAGCTTCGTGAAGCTGAGAAGAAGAAGCCGAAAATCAATGACTTCCAGACAGGTACGGCCGTTGGTGACACGCTAACCCCCCGCCCATCACAATACGCCATCCACAAGCTGAAATCGTTCGAGTATGTCGAACTCTGGTACTTCAGCCCCGACGGATGCAAAGCAACATCGGACGAGGCCAAAACCAGCTCGGACGACACCTTTGGTTTCACCAAGGTAGAAGACTTTGTCGCCCTCAAACCTGTCGCTTCTTTCAAAGCCTCCCGCAGAGCCATCCAAGACCATGGCCTTGAGTGGCGCCAATTCGACCTCGCCAAAAACAGTTTCCTCCTGCACATCAACAAGCTCAAATGGCCAGAGAAGCATCAACGGGCGCTCACCATGTTCTTCATGAACATCGTCGCACATCCCTCCCGCTCCGAGCACTTTGGGGAACAGGCCTTGCTTCTGTACGCAGCCCGCGTCCGCCGCGACTGGCACGACACCCTCATCCTCAACAACGCCTTCGACATTAGTGTGTTCAACCTCACGCTGCTAAAGAGTATGAGCGAGGAAGTCTGGAATAAGGCTCGCCATGATTCTCTCACCGAGGTTAGTTCCTCTAAGTGCCTATCTTGCGAAGGCCATAAACTAACTCTCCTTCTTCCATATCCACCTCCACCCTCGAATAAAAATGCTACATCTGCTTACGCTTCCGCTTCCGCTCCCACTGCTGCTTCCGCTGCTGCCTTCCGTCTCTGCTGCACCCACCTCTGCTGCCACCCACGCTTGTGCTGCCCTGCTACCGCCTCCCCTCGCTATTGCCACCCTTACACTCATACCACTATGCTCCTTCCTCCAGTTCCAACAAACCTCCCAGTCCTCACAGCGCCACTCCAGCCTGTGACCACCCCCCCTCCCAACTGCAATCAGCCCCGTGGTGGCAATCACCGCACTCGTTCTCGCTCCCGTTCCCCAGTCCGAAACGCGCCTCCCCGCCCTCCCCCACGTGTCACATCTCCCAACCACCACCGCCCCCGCCAAGAGCACAAGCGCCCAGCACAAGACAAACAGTCTTTTCAGGCCAGCGCAGCAACACCCGGCCCCTTTGCCTGCGCTCTCTGCTTGGGCCGCTTCGCCCACAATGTCCACAGATGCAAAAGCGAGCTCCTCTGGGACAGCAAGACTCCTACCTTTTGTCGTCGGAATGCAGAAGGCCGACTTATCAACGCCCAGGGCATGCAGCTCTGCTACGACTGGCAGCGCCCCAATGGCTGCACGAACAGCAGCAAGGACCACAACCACCAGTGCTCAGGATGCGGGAGTTCGGACCACGGAGCTCAGAGCTGTCCTCGCGGACAGGAAGCTTAAGGCACTCACACCTTACAATCCCGAGGCATGGCGCCTCGCACTTACCAGATCCAACCTCATACTTAATTACCCGCACATACCTCATTCGTTACAGTTTGGTTTCCTTGGTAGCATTCCCGATATCACATGTACATATACACCTCCTAATAATCCCTCCATTACTGAACACGCCGACGCATTCACTTCAATCCTTGCCCGAGAGTATGAAACAGGCCGATACCTCGGCCCGTTATCTGCTGAAGACATGGAATCTCTTATCGGCCCATTCCAGACCGCCCCACTCTCGCTTATCCCAAAGCCAGGCAGGCCTGGCAAATTCCGCCTTATTCAGAACTTATCCCACAGCAAGACTTCTCTCTCCCACCCAGTTAGATCCATCAACTCATATATCGATTCCAACCTATACCCCTGCACTTATGGCACCTTCGCCACCATCTGTTTGTTGGTTTGGCGCCTCCCACCAGGCTCAGAAGGCGCGACTCGTGACGTGGCTGAAGCTTACCGCACCATACCATTACACCCCTCTCAATACCCAGGTACAGTGGTCCGCACTGGTGACGACGAGTTCGCCGTTGACACCAGCTTTTGTTTCGGCTGCTCGTCAGCAGCTGGAACTTATGGCGGCCTCGCTGATGCAGGAGCAGACCTACTCCGCAGCGAGGGCATCGGCCCACTCTCAAAGTGGGTCGACGATCATTTATTCTTCCGTATCCTTCTCAAGTACCTCGAGAGGTACAACGAACAGAGGGCACTCTGGGCTGAGGGAATTAGAGCTGACGGAGGCATGCGCATCACTGGGGGGAGAAAATGGTACCGCGGAACCCTCCTCCCAGATGATACCTTCGAAGAGTTTGATGAAGACTGCACATTCCCTGTCCGTGACTTCTCCAAGCGGTCCCCACGCTCCTCACGAGACGAAAAATTTTCGTGCTGCCTCGACGACATCGACTTCTTCTCAGCCGAGACAGGCACGCCCTGGGAACCCGCTAAAGATGTCCCTTTCAGTCCATCTCCCCCGTTCACAGGCTTCACTTGGGATCTTGATGCACGCACGATCGAGATCCCGACGAACAAGAAAGAGAAGTACTTGGCCGCCATTTCGTCTTGGGAATCAAAACCTCGCCACACGCTCGTCGAAACCCAACAGCTTCTCGGAAAACTCATGCATGCTTGCCTTGTTGTTCCAGCCGGAAGAGCCTACCTCACAGAGCTGGAAGCCATGCTCCCCACCTTCGGTAATCACCCTCGCATGCCACATTCCCCACCTCAGAATTGCGCTTCGGACCTTAGATGGTGGTCTGCAACCCTGCAACAACCCTCCGTCAGCCGTCTCGTCCCAGGACCTTGCAAAGTCTTCGACCCTCGAGCCTTCTCAGATGCTAGCTCAGGCGTGGGCATCGTGATCTGGGTCAATGGGTGGTGGAGAGCATGGCGCCTCATTCCTGGCTGGAAAGCTGACAACCGTGACATTGGATGGGCAGAGGCCATTGGCTTCGAGTTCCTCGTCCTCGCCATCATCCAATCCCTTGAATTCGGACCAATACCTTACATTAAGGTTCATGGAGACAATCGAGGAGTTGTTGAGGGCTGGTGGAAAGGCCGCAGCCGCAACCGTCCAACTAATGGCATCTTCAAACGCCTGCACACCATCACCGAGTCTGCCTCCTGCACCATCATCACTCGTTACGTTCCCAGTGCCCTTAACCCAGCCGACGACCCATCCCGTGGAATATACCCTCCTCGCGCCTTACTTTTGCCCCCCATTCCTATCCATCCCTCTATCAGGGATTTCGTCATCGATTTCGACGCCCCTCTACGTGCAAACGAGATCTGCCAACCCTACTCCGACCTCTCGGTTCACACTTCCCCCAAGTCCCGTATCCAGGGCCGTTGATGCAGAGCGCGCCCTTGCAAATGCTCAGTTCGAAAGACAAGGAGAAGAGCTCTTCCGAAACGTCGCAGGCATAGTACGTCTACCTGCTGCCAGAAACTAAAACACACTGCTTAAAAAGCTTCACTGCTCATTTTCAGCTTATCCGATTAATCTGACCCCAATGTCCTCAGCCTTGTGCCCACACTGTGCCGCTGAAAGACCGACTCCGTCTATGGGTTCCACTCACCCCAAGGCTCGCCACCGGTACCCTCAACTCCAGCGACATGTCTAGAATTCAAGATGTCATGTTATTCGCGTGGGCCGAGAGTACCCGAGAGTCCTACGGCTCTGGGCTACTTGTTTTTCATGTTTTCTGTGATTCCCGTTCAATTCCCGAACCAGAACGAGCCCCTGCAGGATTCTACACTAATCTCATCCTTCATCGCCACCGCCGCAGGTTCATACTCTGGCAAGACTATAGCCAACTACGTCTTCGGAGTGCGTGCCTGGCACATACTCCATGGCATGCGCTGGGCCCTCAACTGACGAGGAGATAGACGCGCTCCTCAAAGCCACCGAGAACCTCACGCCCACGGCATCAAAACTGCAAGAAAAGACGTCCTTACACCATCGAATTCATCTCTGCAATCCATGACCAACTCAATTTGCAAACCCCCCTGGACTCAGCAGTTTACAGCTGCCTCACTACCGCATTCTACTGTACAGCAAGACTTGGCGAATTCACCGTCCCTACCCTTACATCCTTCAATCCCAACCTCCATGTCAAACGGTCGGACATGCGTGTTCGAACGCGACCGAAACAACCTCGAAATGAGGGTTTTCCACCTTCCCAGAACCAAGACCTCGTCAACAGAAGGCGAAGATGTTTCGTTCGCCAAGCAAAACGGCCCTTCTGACCCGGAGAGCGCATTCCTTCATCACCTCGAGGTCAACAACCCACCTCCCAGCTTTGCCCTCTTCGCGTATCGCCACAAAAACGGCCACCGCTCCCTCACAAAGCAGAAATTCATCTCCCGAGTAGCCACAGCAGCCAGAGCTGCAGGAATGGAACCTCTCCAAGGCCACGGCATCCGCATCGGTTCAACCCTCGAATACCTCCTCCGCAATGTCCCTTTCGAGGTTGTCAAAACGAAGGGTCGCTGGGCCAGCGACGCCTTCCAAACGTACCTCCGGAAACACGCTCAAATCCTGGCACCTTTCATGCAAGCAACCCCTGCGCTCCACGACGAATTCGTCCGCTTTTCGATGCCGAGATCTCGCTAGGAACGTGCGTTCATCTCCTGTGAGTAGTCCTCCCCCTCCTACCTGTTTGGGTGGTTCTTGGCCTCGCTGCAACGCGTCGTTACGGACTCCTACAACCTTGGGGATTCGCAGCTCACCTTTTTCTCTTTGGCAGATTCCTGATTGGGGCCGGAAGCGCTTCGCGCCTTCGCCCACACACTTAGTAGCACTTAGTCTTCACACCACTCCTTCTGTTATGAGTCTCACCCGAAAATATTGGCCCTCAGGCATTTCTCCCCTCAATCGTGCGATACAGCGACACCTCAAGATTGCCTCTCTATTACGTAGTAAGGTACGAGCAGAGGATTAGAGTACAGTCTTCGGGCGAGCGGAAAGCGCCGTGTGCGCCTCTTGTTTCCGCTCTCCCACTTAGCTCGTAGACTTAAGTCCTTTCGAGCATTTTCTTTTCCCCACCCTCCACTCCCTTGGCATCACAGCGCACCCCCAGCGCGCAGTGATGAGCCTCGCATTACACTAACCAACCACTCTTGTGGCCCTGATCAGCATAATCCCTCCTCCGAGACAGATACACGCGAGGCTGGCCGCCCACCCTCGCAGCTCACCTTTTTCTCTTTGGCAGATTCCTGATTGGGGCCGGAAGCGCTTCGCGCCTTCGCCCACACACTTAGTAGCACTTAGTCTTCACACCACTCCTTCTGTTATGAGTCTCACCCGAAAATATTGGCCCTCAGGCATTTCTCCCCTCAATCGTGCGATACAGCGACACCTCAAGATACTTGTTTTCATGCTGCAGCTGTCTGTTTTGCTTTGCAATAGTTGAATTGATATGTTTTGACTTATGTAACATTGTGCGAGTATCGACTACCTAATATGGCTATATTGCACGATCGGTCACGCTGTCACGGTAGGGGTAGGGGGTACCCAAGTTACAACAGGTTAGTGTCTTGAATTGCTCGATCCCACACCTCTTGGCAACGCCTGCAAACAAAGCATGGCATTATGTAATCAACGCTACCGATGTACCTCGGAGTGGCAAATGTACGACTATGTACGACTCCAAGCTTACAGAACTCAAGGGACATTGCCCATCCCCACAGCCAAGTAGTCTTAACACTTTCACTTAACATGAAGAAAAAAGTCGAGCAGCGCCGTCCATTGACACAGAATGTTTGCGGAGACCAGGTAAGTCACTGTGTGGTTAGTTTCAGCGAACATTATATCATCTCCGAATCATGCGCCCACTCCTGCCAACGTTTTCTACAATTCTCCGGACTAGAAAGTGCGGCGACCAACCTGCCCATGTTGCTCATGCGACCCATCGTGGGTTCTGTTTCATGCCCAGCACTTCCACGACCCGGCCTATGGCGAGTGGCGGGCACAGAATCCAGATCGTGTCCGAAGTTTGAAAAGCAAATCCACTGCCCTTGACACAGGACTTCAAGTTAGCACTCGTCGGTCTATCATATTCTTGTTCCGCTGATACTTCATTATGATGATCTTTCTTGACTACTGCAATCCGATTACCGATGTCAGTCCGAAGACTCAATCCATAATATTGATACATCAGTCCGAGTTCAAGCTTCCTCAACTAGCTTTTTAACGGCCTTCAAGACGCAGACTCCGTGGCGCAAGCCCTCGATTCACTTGACCCAAGGCTCGCTATCCCATCTCAAAGCGAGTAATTTTATTCTTAATTCCTGACTCAAACTGAATAATGTTCTTCCAAGAGACAGCAGGAACGGACCTATGGTTTGTCAGACTTCAGACTGACGTGGAGACCACTGCACAGTTGCTGCCATCCATGGTGCTGACGCTTAACACGACTCGATACGGTGATGTTTATTTTTTTCATTCGAGAATGAATGTCACGCTTCACACGATGCTCAAAAACCTATCAATTACCGAGGGTCGTTGCTTCGCAGCAAGTCGCAATTCTAAAGGGTTTCAATTCAATTGATTGTCTCTAAGTTCAAATTCAGTCGTACTTCAATTTTTATCGCATCCGGGGCCACCCGGGCCCACTGAGTGAGTACAAGTGCCATGTATGTCACCGCGCCACAACTGCCTTCACAACAAAACATTGTGTCCTGCATTGCTCGAAACTGAAAATACTTGCATACAAAGACACATCAGCATGCCCGTACGTGCATTATTTATTACCATAAATATAAGCTAGGATCACGATAACTGATGCGCCTGGATGATCCTTCTTCGAAGCATTTTCGTACCCATCCTCATCTCAACAATTATCTCCATCGAGTCTGTCTGGAACGTCTCTTGAGTTCTATAACTGCAATGTTGTTCAATCACTGGGACTTATGCAAAATTTTTAAGAACTGGCACTAACTGAGGTGCTCTCACGTCAAAAGCTATGACTTATAGCTGCTTCCCACCACTGCTTGGAGTGTGAGGGCTGAAACAAAATCAAATCAGCAGAGTTGTTGTTAGAAGAACCCTTGCCACGTGTGAAGGTTATGCTGGGATTGCGCAACTGCCAGTAGATCATCAAGTCCACACTCCCTTTACAGTCCGCCCTGGTACTCGTAGCAGGAAGGAGCCTAAATATGGGACTAACTCACCGAGCGGGACCTTCGGGATAAGAAGGCCTGCAAAGAACTTGAACATCCGGAGATAAAACTAGATAGAACAGCCCGATGAGACTCGGAAGCTGCATACTTCTAGTAGTATGTTGACTTCCGGTCCGGGTTCGCCACGAGACTGTAAGGGTTTCTGAGTGCCAGCTTCTCCTCGGATTGACGACCCGAGTCAATATTTTTCATTGCCCTCCAGGAAAAACGGTAATTTGCCTTCAAAGCCAAATTTATAATTTCCTGACCAGATTTCACCGCAGTACTCAACCCCAACATTGCCATCTGGTCTTTATCTTGAGATGAATGACACCCCGCGTCTCGAAGCACCCTCGCCATCTCTATCCACCGGCCCACCTATTTTCTCATCTGTGATAACAAGATCATCGCTCTAGTCCGAAATTCGAAGGCGAGACGAACTGACGTGTCATCCTTTGCGGTATTCCCAAGTCATTCCGCCGCATCTGCAGTTTTTAACCCAACACTGCAAATGAGAACTCGTCACAGATAGTCATTCTACTAGATGGGGTAACTTTATGCTTCTGCAGTTCACTACGTGACTAACGGCTGTGAATTAACGAAGGTTTGAGGTGCATGCCTCGGAGCGGGGCGCTCAACCAAACCTAGTCAGAACGAAGTAGCATTAGGGGACTCGGTGATAGCCGAGATCACATGTAGCAAGCGGTAGCGCTCAGTAGCCAGGGAGTGATCAGCCCGGTTTGCTCTCTTCAGAAAGCCGTGCAGACTGGTCCACTGCATTGATCTGATGCCTCTTTGGCTTTAAAGCTTAAAGTCTAGTTGAAACAAACTCAAAAGCATGCTTGTAAGCAGACTCTGTTCCGAATTTTACACTTGGTACCCAGTGATCAACACGCGCAGCTTAGAATATACCGTCTGTTAAACGTACCGTTTCGCCGTGTTTCATTTAGGACGAGTGGGGGAACGGCGGTTGCTGACGATTTCTGTTACCCCAGTTGGCCGGAAGGTGGGTCGTGGCAGGACAAATAGGAACCCGGTCGTTATCCACAAAGTCTACCTCCCCACTAATTTGGAAGTCTGGGATTGAGAAACAAACGTATATGCACTGCAATAAGTGTTCAGCTCTGTCATAAATCTTGTGGCAATATAAACATTATTTGATTCCATCGACTCTGGCCACGTATGCGTCAACAGCAAACTCCTTTGAGGAAATACCACTGAACGATTCGACTTGATTTTCCAGTATGTCCAAGACACAGCTTCAATGAGGGCCCCTTCTGTGCAGTATAAAAGAGACAGAATAAAAAATCAAGCTGCCAACAACTTCTCTACAAGTGAAATCAACTCATCATGTTTATCCGCCTCTCTACTACTTTTGCTATGCTCCTCGGCCTGACGGCCCTTGTTAGCGCTGGACTGCCAGTAAGCCTCTCCTCGCGTCCATTTTGATCATATCGTCATACGATGTCCGCAGATCGACAGGCGTGACAATGCTGCGAGGGCGGCCCTAGTAAGCCTACCTACCTTCACCGAACGTTTCAAACTCACCATGCGATATATGCAGGTCGGAGCCGCGAATCAATATGCCCGCGTAAGCCTTGTTTTATTTCGCATCGAACGTTCAACTCACCATGCTCTGTGTGCAGGCCGAAACGTTTACAAAGCAACCAGATGCCCGTGTAAGCCTTTTTTTGTTTTCTTTTGCATCGAACGTTCCAAATTCACCATACGATGATTGCAGGCTGAAACTTTCACGAAGCAACCAGATGCCCGCGTAAGCTTTGTTGTGTACCAAACGCTTCAAACTCACCATGCGATGTTTGCAGGCCGAGACATTCACCAAGCAGCCAGATGCCCGCGTAAGCAATGTTTTATTTTGCACCGAACGTTCCAAACTCACCATGCGATGTTTGCAGGCTGAGATGTCCACGAGAGAACCACGTGCCCGCGTAAGCAGTGTTTTGCATCGAACGCTTCCAACTCACCATGCGGTGTATGCAGGCCGAGACTTTCACCAAGCAACCTGATGCCCGCGTAAGCCTTGTTTTATTTTGCACCGAACGTTCCAAACTCACCATGCGATGTTTGCAGGCTGAAACCTTCACGAAACAACCAGATGCCCGCGTAAGCAATGTTTTGCATCGAACGCTTCCAACTCACCATGCGGTGTATGCAGGCCGAGACTTTCACGAAGCAACCAGATGCCCGCGTAAGCCTTGTTTTTGTTTTACACCGAACATTCTGAACTCACCATACGATGATTGCAGGCTGAAACTTTCACGAAGCAACCAGATGCTCGCGTAAGCTTTGTTTTACATCGAATACTTCGGGCTCACCATGCGATGCATATAGGCCGAGACTTTCACCAAGCAACCAGATGCCCGCGTAAGCCTTGTTTTTGTTTTACACCGAACATTCTGAACTCACCATACGATGATCGCAGGCTGAAACTTTCACGAAGCAACCAGATGCTCGCGTAAGCTTTGTTTTACATCGAGTACTTCGGGCTCACCACGCGATGCATATAGGCCGAGACTTTCACCAAGCAACCAGATGCCCGCGTAAGCGTTGTTTTTTTCACCGAAGGTCCAGACTCACCATACGATGTTTGCAGGCTGAAACTTTCACGAAGCAACCAGATGCTCGCGTAAGCCTTGTTTCGCACAAAATGTTTCTAGCTCACCGTGTGCTGTATGCAGGCCGAACCTACCGCCAATTAAACAGGGCTCGCAGGGACTTTCCGGAACCAAGCCCCAATGGTAAGTAAGACAGACTTGTTTCGCATGAAATCTCATCATGTTGACTTTCGGCGCATTGTTCACAGGGAAAGTACTATGCAAATTAGACCTTCATGCAGGATCAGTTAGAAGGAATCTCAAGTAGAATGTGCTCACAAGAACACAAAATGAATAGAAATGACAGGTGCATTGTGTCTGAGTCTGCGCGTCTATTGAACTTGTGTGAAGCTCCGAAGTTCAACAGGGACAAGTACTTGCATGTATGGAAAAATGCTCAAATGCTGCGGGCATGACCACTGAGTAGAAGTAGCGTGAAACTCACCCTGACCATCCGAATTGTGGTATACAAGCCGCTGTCGTTAACTACTTCCCAGAATGATTATAATGGTTGACAAAGTACCTTGCACGTGGCTATAAGGAGTACCAGCCGTTGGAAGTCGAGCAGTGGGGACCTGACATTGAAGGTTGAGGTTGAGCAGCCGAATAGCATTGATAAAATGGGAATTCTCTTTGTGTCCGCTCTGGATTCGAGGACCGATAACAATCAAGACAGCCTCTTGAGACTATACCGAGAAAAATCCACCACGATCCACCAAATCCCCGACTGCTCCATATAAAACCTCTATATGCTCCTGCGGGGTTGGTATCATCGGTGTCATCATATCTGACAATAGAGTGAAGAAGTTGAGCACATACCCTGAGCGACAAATTGGACACTCATACTCCATGTAATGCGCAGGCATTTCTGATATATCCGGATGCCTATAAGAGCAACAAAGTGGCATGATCCATCTCATTCGCTCACTTGAACGTTATCTGGTGGGCTGCCAAAGAACATCTTAAAGGCTCGTCCTTGGGCGCTTGGTGCATACCAGATTGACTGATGCACTCTCAGATAGACATTAACTCACAATTTGTTGCCCCTAAATTCAACTGCTTGAACAATATGTGGCTGACATCGTCCCGCCATCATGCATGCGAGACGCAAGTCGAAACAGCCCGACAGACGTAAATCGGGGAATGACGTTACAACAAATGGAAAAATGCTTCTCGCCGGTCATTCAAGATCACCCAATACAGTGCGGTGTGACCTTGGATATTGGGCGTTTGCAAGAGGTGGGGGTGAGAGAGCAGCGGCGTAGGCGCTGGGTAATGGGGTGACAGAAGAAGAGGTGAAACCAGGAGCGGAGACAAGATCACGGATGCGAGATAGGGTAAATTTCTGTTTCTGCGTGGTCCGTAAAAGGGACAACACAGATGGATGACTGCCACCAGTGCAATGAACGGAATCTGCTAGTGACATAGACGAAGGTGGGCTAGTTACGGACTTGAGCATTATCCTCAATAGTTTCAAGCGTAGTGCCCATTATCAGGGCGAGGGAAGTGGCAAAGGAGCTGAACGGCGTACAACAAGAAATCATCAAGTCATCTCCTCCGCGTTCCACCCTGCATCAATCCCATCGACGCAAAAACTTTGGTGACAGGCACCAGCTGGGAAATTGAGGCGGAGAGCTATTTTTTGAGCGCCATCCAACATATGGTAGGCTTAGAAGCTTTAGAAGCAGCTTTCAACGTTTCCATTAATATTTTGAAGAATTGGAGGGAATCTCTGGAAGTCCAGCCCCGAGGCTTTCCGATGGCTATATACAAGGTCCGCCCCGACCTGTGCACGACGGAGTGCGCGGAGTTTATACTTTATCTGGGCAGTGCGATGATGAGCAGTCACTCTCAGGTTGTTCCACCTTGCCTTTGGTTACAATTCGAACTTCAAAGTAGGTCATCGCGTCTGATACAATACTTTGAAATCTTGATTGAAGCATTTTGAAGTCATGGGCCAGTTGATGAACAGACCTTTCAGGGCCCCCAATATGATACTCCAAATTCACCTGGCACCCGAACTTTGGCTGGCAATCTTTGAATACCTCCCTTTCCCAACCCTTCACGACGTTACTCTCACTTGCCACTCCTTTCGTTATCTCGCACAACCTCTCTTATTTCGCTCGCTGACATTCTGTCCCTACTCTCTGGACACCGACAACCAGCGCTTTATTCACCGCCTCGACATTGTAGAGCGTGCAAAACAACGCATACGATTTTGTTCCTCAGCACACATTGCTCACGCTGTTCGGGAATGCAAATTTTATCCTCGATATATTGTTGGTGCCGTGCTCAACCCGGAGATTGCATATAATGTGCTTCTGGATCTACTTCTCGACACCCTACCGCTTTTCGTCAATCTCCAATCGCTATCGATCATGTTCGTGGACCTCAACCAGTCCCAGGCATTGAAACTGTGCGCGTTACGAAGCCTTGCGAAGCTTTTCTTGGGCAACTGTACTGTGGAATATGTCCAATCGCTTTTACCTCCCAAATTGCAGGTTGCTGACTTGACTATCATCCGCGATAACAACACTATGCTTGGGAACGTTCACAACGGTCATGGATTCTCTGTCTTCTCACGCGACCATATACGTTCCGTCTCTATAATTCACCCAATTGTAGCCTCGCAATTCCTCAACAGTTTCTTAGGGGGCGCATCACAAGGCTTGCTACAACTCCGATGCCTCACATTACCTTGCGATTTAGAAGTCGTGCGCGTTTTCCGTCCTTTGCTTCATCTCATCCCAGAGCTAGCCGAACTCAACTTTGCCCGCCCCTCTCAAATTCAATACAGCATTCCCAAAGATGAAAATTTCTCCCTGTCTACACATCCCAATCCACTCAAACCCCTCTTGAAATACCAAGGCCCTCGTCAACTTTTACCCCACTTTGTTCGCCCTGGTGCGCTCGAACATCTTAAATTGTGGAGTACACTGCCAGTGTCCACTAATGGTTCGATGAGTGCCATGGAACTGCACGGTGCGCTTGTGGGAGGCGATGAACTCGTGAACGTATGCGATCCAGAGGTCCTCAGGACTGTACAGGTGCTGGAGTTGAGCGTTACGCACATCAATACCCTCATGCTCTATGTTATCTGCACCCGCTTCCCAATACTTCGATCGTTATACGTGTATGTGGCAAGGGGCTCCGTTCCTGGTGCTATCACGCAAGCGTGGGACCTTGAGGTACATGTCAAATCGTCCCTTCTCTTTTCTCGGGCTAATTTGTGCGTTCTAGATGATGATGGACGCCCTTTTGATCCTCCCCCTTCCCTCCACCATTCAACACCTGCAACTCCTCTCTTTTTTAGCTGTGCCTCGCAGTGGACTCCCAACAGAAGACCGCATTGCAAGACGCAAACAGGACCTCAGGGTAAAATATCCTAATTTAACCTTTGTTTCTCTGGATGAATCGGATATTAACTTAACGTGGGATGAGGAATAGAGTGCTCCATTGCTGAGATTAAAGGATTCATTCAATACATACGGTGCATTTGATTATCCTATTCTACATATGTAAGGATGGAGCAATTTCGTATTTCGTGTCATGCATAATCCTATACCACTTGGTTCGGGTTGCCGCGGACTACTGTCCCTGAATAGGATGAGGTTTCGCGGTCACTTCCCTTCATCCATCCTGTCATTCCCGTATCCATCGACGATCTCCCACAACGCACTAGCAAGCTCTTTTACATCATCACTCTCCAGGCCCATGCTCATAAGCACACCATCACTCCTCCTCGTCCTTGCAATTTGTTCCACAAACTTGGCATACTCTGTAAGCGGGATCGATGTAGAAGGTGTTGTGACAAGCGATGAAGTTATCCTCATCGATGTTGGTTTAGTATGCCGGAATATGGACGGGAAAGATGTCGGCACGGGACAAGCAGGTGCGTGAATACTGACCCCCCATGACATGAATAAGTTCGGATGCATACCATACGACTGAGAAAGCCGTTACATACCTAGAGATCAGAGGTTCCTGTAGCGATGACAAGTCACACCATGCATCGAATGCCGCCAGGTCTTGATCCAGTAACCCTCGAGTTACGTTTCGCCTCGCAAAAACTGGATGCTCATCCTAGAATCACATATTCTTTAATCATAGTTCGGGCGATCAAGGCGTCAACGTGATTCTCACCTTGTTTAACACACCAGTCGAGAAGTTGCAGTACAGATTAGTGAACGTCGCCTCTGTCGCAGAGAAAGGCAAGGAGACTATGCCTCCCAGCTGCCCCAACCGAGAGCATTTCCGCCAGTCTAAATGAGCAGCGATCACTGAAATGTCCTCCCGACTGCCCTTGAGTCTGTGGATAATCAGCTTATGTGCTCGTTGCCTGTCAAAGAGAATAGCATACCTCAGTGGCAGCGTAGCAGTCTCTACCAGTGACGAGATGATTGCAGACGTATGATACAAGCTGTTTTTCTGCAATATTCCATAAGGAAATCATATTGAAAGTCTTGCACGAGACGAACATCATAGGCAAGTTCCTGAGATAATTTACTTTCCAACGCAGACCATCGGGATGGATTTAATATTGGGAAAGTGATATCCGAGAGCTGATGGAGACTTTGCAAGCATAACGCATCGTTGATAATTCTCTTTGTCTCAATGAACTATTTTCAAATATTCATGTGCCACCTATCTGAAAGCGTACTCACTCACATTGTCGATGCCAGCGTGGTTCGGGTCTGCGCCCGAGAGGAAGCTAAAGTTTAGCGTAGAAGCCTTGAGAAACTCGTCGCGGAAGGAAGTCAAGAAAGCATGCGAGAAACCCCCAAAGGTAGGTGTATCGTGCATCATTTGCAATCCCTGCAGTGGGGGATGATTTAGCAGATAGCTACAAATAGTATGAAACAGGGCTTACCTGGAGATTGTTGCAGTTCTCAACAAGCAGACGAAATGCGCCTTCCATGAGCTCTGTATCCTGTGAAAGTATTATGAATGTCAAATGGAAAGGGGGAAAGCAAGTACATCGTTATATCGCCGGAAGAGATCTTGACCAACACTCCACCCAGCCTCGATACCTTCCAGTGCGTCAGGGATGGCCTGTATAGATTTTTGATCGAGGAAAACGCGACTATAATCTGACCAGTATCTGATATTTGGATCTGTACTTTCCAGATCACTTTCTTCTATTTCACCCTCAAGACGAGCGTGATATTCGCTTTGAGGGATCGGATTTTGTGTCTCGCGAACTACCGTTCCTCGCCTGCAAAGTATCAGTTCGTATGACGAATATCTTTGGCAATTACACATACCATGTTGCATTGAGTGAAGCATCGGTAGCTGTATCAACTTGGCTCGTTTTTGCGAGCGTCCCAAAGTTGGCTGCTCAGATGCTGCTCAGACGATAGGATAACAATGCGGCAACGAATTCATACACTTCTGGTCGAACGCCAAGAGGCGCGGACAAAGTGTGGGCTGATTCTAGTAATGACAACGGACATTAAATTGAGAATCGCGCTTGAAAATGGTACACATACCTGAGGACTTCGTCCTTCTTGGAACGAAAGATCGTGGTTTACGATAGGTTCATCGTTATCATTGTAGGTGAAATAGCTCTCCTGCGTATTCCAGAAATGTGTTCCTACGTAGTTTGCGAATGAGCCTGCTTGGATGTAGATGATCTCTCTCATAGCGTGAACACGGGAGGAGTCCAAGTCGCGAGCCGCGGCCATGCCGTAATCACTTGCACTGAACTTATTGACTCCTCGGCAACTCCTCGGTTACATAACATCGATTTTGACCCTCAGGCACCTTATCGGTTGTCGAAGGTGAGGCAAAGGTATGGTTCAATTATTGTATACAGCATGCAATTGAAGCTTTCTGCCAAGCATTTCTAGAAGTCAGATGAAGGTCAGCTGTGTGCGAGAAATTATGTCCTTAGTAACTGCTGCGCTCTGTCGATGGCATTACTACTTAGTACCCATTTGAGTACAGAAGTTGATAAAAAGAACACAGGGTCACTACCGCGCCTGGAGTCTGTGTTTCATCTGCTTGCAAATCAGGTTGGTTATCTGGCTTATTAGACTGAAAGGTGCACTGCTGATAGCGATTAAAGACAAGCAATGGTCGTACCTGTTTATCCAAGAATAGTTGCACTCCGAGTCGGCGTATATGGCATGCTGTATCCTGTTCTAGTACCTGCCTATCGCTCTGCCCTCAAGTTTCCATATCTATGCATGTGGAGTGCAAAGCTATGTGACGGCATCGTCTAAGACTATGACAAAACCTTGGTCTTATTTATCTCGGGAATGCTGCTATGCATGGGTACGCATGATGTTCATATTACTTGTTCACGATAACGCTGCACTGCCCTCAGAGAAGTCACTAAACAAAATGCCGCCGCCCTGGGTTCTGGATTCTCAAGGCGGTAACAAGTTAAATTACTTATATAGTCTCTTCAGTTACCTTGCATAAACGATACGGCTCCATGCACCTCCGCAAAAGCTCCCAGGCATGTAAGTGCAATCAGTAGACTACGTGTTCTTTTTTTCATCCATTCCTTCGGCTTAGGTCTCTTTCTGCTGGTGCACGCTGTCATGACTGTCGCTGTCAACTTGACGGCAGTAAACTTTACTCAGTGTCTGAGCAAGCTCGCGGATAATGCGACCAATCCAAGTTTCGCTGGTCTACTACTCAACAGCGACGGGGGTCCCGCGGCTGCTGCTTCTGACGTGGCAGCGATTGACTACCATCTGTGCACCTCCAGCTGTGGAAGTGGGCAGGAGAAATTTCAGTGGGCTGAGTTTTCGCAAGAATTTAGTGCATGGCTGCTGCCAAATCTTGCACTGATTTCACAGCTTCCCTTCGGGGCGCAGTACAGAATTGACAATCTCATGTCTGCTCTGTTGACTGTTGGGTCACCCACACTTGCTGCTTACTCTCTGTTCATCACCCTCCTCAATTCTCGCTGGATCAACCGCCGATTTGACCACTCGGTGAACCACCCTAGTTCACGTTTCGCAGTCTCTATCTTGAGCAGCCTTCAGCAAACTCCGCTAAGACTTCATTCTGATCGCCCACGTTTATACTCTCTCATTGTCCCCCCGGAAAACGACTCTTGGTGGAAATGCTTCTCTGAATTCGTTGACTACACCCATACATGGTCCATTGCATCCGCGGCCTCTATTGCCTGGGTTATAGTCGCCTATATCCTGACTGTAGCCAGCTCACTATCAAATGTTTCCGCAGACTTCCAATCCAATGGAGAGGCATCTGGCTCAATATGGCTGTGGTTAATTCCAATAGTCGTTGGATGGTTGCAACTCTCCCCGAAATGCGATTTCAATCGCTTACAAGCGGCTTATGACCGTGCCGACAAACACAGTTTACGAACAGGAGCAATAGATGTTCATGCAGTTCATGCAAACATGCTTCCCCGCATCATCCCGGAGAGCTCTAGCAATCACTGCTAAGGAGGAGGATGTCATGTCCCCAGACGAATACCTCACCCCTCCAGTGTTTAATTACTCGCGTTCGCTGCGATGGGCATCGACAGCAGAGACTATCTGCCTGGTGTTCAAAGCAGCATCAGAGAATGCTCGTAATGTTCCCTTTCATTTTGGGAGTGAGCATGTCGAGTTTGACACTACCCGAGACACAAACGACCAAAAGTCTCTCGAAGGCGCCGTGATGTACTTCGCGCAACATAGCGAGACGCAGAGCAGCCATTGGGCACCTGGCGCGTTCACAAGAATGGCTATCGCCTCTTGCGCTTCGCTTGGATTACAATGGGGAACAGTCGGAGCAGCTGTCATAGTGGGCTGGTTCACTCCTACCACAGTGAGTTTCTTCCTATATGTCGTGGTTTGTTGGCTAACATTAGGTAGGGAATTGGGTGTCGAACTATGGGTTATCTCCTTTACGGAACGATATCAACTTTGATTTGGATGATGCTCCTGATGTCCAGTATTCTCGCCCATCACTCTGCAGCTTATTCTGGTCAACTATCGCGATCTGCCAGTGCACGCATTGCTTTGGCATTGTCGCACTTCCTGCGATGGATGGGAAAACTGTGTGCCGTCATAAACTTTTTCCTGGTCATCTGTGCATGCCTATTTCAATATTCCAACTTCTACGACAGATGTTTCTGCAATTCCAGCGTGTTTAGCAGGGGACTCGGAGGCGGAGCGTATGCTGTGATCATAGAGAGCCCAGCCCAAATTGCTCAAGCTCAGACTGCCTGGATTGGTGCCCTTATCTTAGCATGTTCGTCGTCGTCAATTTTCCTTGTGCTCGTGTATCTTTTGTTAGACACTGTTCCGGCATAGGATCCACGTCTGTTGAGCACGATTTGTAATCTCATGTACAAGTAATTCAACTCTTTTTTGGTATTCTTCCAGGTCATTGGAAGAGCGACATGAAGGTGCTCTTATCATTCACTTGTTTGATGAAACACTTCTGCCACGAGCTCTGTCCTGAATAAGCATCAAAAATTTCTGCTCAGAATACATGCTCTTGTCCAACATGCATCTGAGCGTCAGATGCAGGTTGAAATAGAGGATGTCATCCAATGGAGAAGTCATACGCTTCGCGTCACCAGTGTTTATTTGTTTTCCGGTCGGCGAGTACGACACAGTCGTACATCAACATGAGAACTCTGTTCTTCTCCATAAGACACATCGTGGTTGACGATGGGTAATCCAGATCACCACATGAAATGATTGCACGCATAATTCAGAAGTGCGTTCCCCTGTCATGAGCGGGTGAGTGCGAGTGCCATAGATGGCGAAAAGGTTGACCATAGTGCTGTAGATTTTCAAGCTTCTTGAGAAGGTGTGAGGTGCGATGAGGCATAGATGATCGGCGATGAGCTTTGATGCGGTCGTGACGCAGCATCGACGAGGCACTGACTTGGCATGCGCAAGTGATGCTTGACGCTGATTGACGTGGTATGGTCGGGGCTTGACATGCAGGATGTGATACCTCAAGTTGAGGCGGTCAACGATCACGGTTTGATGCCCGACTTAATGATGTCATCGTGGACGAGGAGATATTATTGGTATTTAGCCATCAAATCAGGGAGTGTCGCGAGTGTGAGCATATTTCCATCTATCAGGCTAATGGTTATCTCTATGCAGTTGACGAATGTCGATGTCATTGACATGTAGTCCATAGCCAGGTAACGCCGCGCTAAGCACCCACTAGGCAGGATGTCGTGCCAAGGCTTAGCTATCCGGACACATATGAGTTATGTGGGTGATGCTGGTAACATGCATTGCCTACAGTTTTATTTATCGCAATCATTAGAACGCATCGCGGTACCAAGTCATCCCAATTGAGCGAAAGATGATGCCTGAGCTCAAGTCGGTGATTGCATTGTCACGGCTCCGATGGCATCAGATGCGAGGCATTGACTGCGAACGATGCACAGAACGAATTTTTCGAGCGTGAAGCGCAACATCCTCTATTTCCTGTCAGTGTCATCGCTCTTAAACACACGACAAGAGAAAGAGAGTGTGCGGCTCTGATATCTGTTTGATGATTGCAGGGTAGTCCACTTGGTGCATACAATATTTCGTGTGGAACGAGATGTTTGTGATCACATCAGTGGCACTGTTAAACGGCGCTCAAAAAATAACTCTCCGCTTCAATTCCCCTGGTGCCTTGCCCCAGTACAAAGTTTTTGCGTCGATGGGGTTGATGTGGAGGAGATGACTTGATGCTGTTCTTGCCAGTGAGGATAACACTCAAATCTGTAACTAGCCCATCTTCCTCATACAAGACGACTCCTTCGTCTGTGTCACTAGCAGATTCCGTTCTATGCATTGGTCACGGTGGTAGTCGTCCATCTGTACTGTCCCTTTTACCGTGTTTTACCGTTTACGGACCACGCAGAAACCGAAATTGACCCTGTCTCGCATCCGTGATCTTGTCTCCGCTCCTAGTTTCACCTCTTCTTTTGTCATCCCATTACTCAGCGCCTGCCGCTGCTCTTTCACCTCCAATGTTCTCGGGCCTCCTGCAAACGCCCAATATTCAAGGTTACACTGCACTGTATTGGGTGATGGTGACTGACTGGCGAGAAGCATGGTCTCCATTTGTTGTAGAGTCACTCCCCAATTTTCGTCTGTCTGTTAGGCTGTTTCGATTTGCGTCTCGCATGCATGATGGCGGGACGATATCAGCCACTGTGCCAATCCTAACGACCAGGCATTGTTCAAACAATGAGTCTACGGGTAAAATATTGTGAGTTAATGTCTACCTGAGAGCGCATCAGTCAATCTGGTATGCACCAAGCGCCCAAGGACGAGCCTTTAATATGCTCTTTGGTAGCCCACCAGATAACGTTTAAGTGAGTGAAGGGGATGGATCATGCCACTTTGTTGCTTATATACGCATCCGGATATTTCAGAAATGCCTGCGCATGACATGGAGTATGAGTGTCGAATTTGTCGCCCAGGGTATGTGCTTAATTTCTTCACTCTATTGCCAGATATGATCATACCGATGACACCAACTCCGCAGGAGCATATAGAGGTTTTATATGGAGCAGCCGGGGACTTGGTGATCGTGGTGGATCTTTCTCGGTATAGTCTCAAGAGGCTGTCTTGATTGTTATCGGTCCTCCCATCCAGAGCAGACACAATAGAGACGACTCCCAATTTATCAATTTCATTCGGCTGCTCAACCTTAAACCATGCTGAGCGCCTTCAATGTCAAAATTTCACAGGTCCTCGCTGTTCGACATCCATCTACTTAACGGCTTGCATACCACAAGTGCATGTGGATTACCACGATTCGGATGGTTAGGGTGAGTTTCACGCTTACCACTCAGTGATCATGCCTGCAGCATTTGAGCATTTTTATACATTAAAGTACTTGTCCCTGTTGGACTTCGGAGCTTCACACAAGTTCGATAGACGCGCAGACTCAGACACAATGCACCTGTCATTTCAATTCATTCTGTGTTCTTGTGTTCTTGTGAGCACTATTCTACTTGAGATTCCTTCTAACTGATCCTGCACAAAGATTTGATTTGCATAGTACTTGCCCTGTGAACAATGGCCCGTAAGTCAATATGATGAGATTTGATGCGAAACAAGTCTGTCTTACTTACCATTGGGGCCTGGTTCTGGAGAGTCCCTGCGCGCATTCACGCGCGCCCTGTTTATTTTGGGGTAGGTTCGGCCTGCATACATCACATGGTGAGCTAGAAACGTTCGGTGCGAAACAATGCTTACGCGAGCATCTGGTTGCTTCGTGAAAGTTTCAGCCTGCAAACATTGCATGGTGAGTTTGGAACGTTCGGTGCAAAAGACAAGGCTTACGCGGGCATCTGGTTGTTTCGTGAAAGTCTCTGCCTATATGCATTGTATGGTGAGTTTGAAGTATTCGATGCAAAACAAAGCCTACGCGAGCATCTGGTTGCTTCGTGAAAGTTTCAGCCTGCAATTATCGTATGGTGAGTTCAGAATATTCGGTGTAAAACAAAATCAAGGCTCACGCGGGCATCTGGTTGCTTTGTGAAAGTTTCAGCCTGCAAACATCACATGGTGAGTCCGAACCGTTCGGTGAAAAAAAAAACAAGGCTTACTCGGGCATCTGGTTGCTTCGTGAAAGTCTCGGCCTGCATACACCGCATGGTGAGTTGGAAGCGTTCGATGCAAAACATTGCTTACGCGGGCATCTGGTTGTTTCGTGAAGGTTTCAGCCTGCAAACATCGCATGGTGAGTTTGGAACGTTCGGTGCAAAATCAAACAAGGCTTACGCGGGCATCAGGTTGCTTGGTGAAAGTCTCGGCCTGCAAACATTGCATGGTGAGTTTGAAGCGTTTGGTACGCAACAAAGCTTACTCGGGCATCTGGCTGCTTGGTGAAAGTCTCGGCCTGCATACACCGCATGGTGAGTTTGGAACGTTCGGTGCAAAATAAAACAAGGCTCACGCGGGCATCTGGTTGCTTTGTGAAAGTTTCAGCCTGCAAACATCGCATGGTGAGTCTGAACCGTTCGGTGAAAAACAAAAACAAGGCTGACGCGGGCATCTGGTTGCTTGGTGAAAGTCTCGGCCTGTAAACATCGCATAGTGAGTTGGGAACGTTCGGTGCAAAATAAAACAAGGCTTACGCGGGCATCTGGTTGCTTTGTAAACGTTTCGGCCTACGCACAGCGCACGGTGAGTTGAACTTTCGACGCGAAATAAAACAAGGCTCACGCGGGCATATTGATTCGCGGCTCCGGCCTGCATACATCGCATGGTGAGTTTGAAACGTTCGGTGAAGGTAGGCTTACTAGGGCCGCCCTCGCAGCATTGTCACGCCTGTCGATCTGCGGACATCGTATGACGATATGATCAAAATGGACGCGAGGAGAGGCTTACTGGTAGTCCAGCGCTAACAAGGGCCGTCAGGCCGAGGAGCATAGCAAAAGTAGTAGAGAGGCGGATAAACATGATGAGTTGATTTCACTTGTAGAGAAGTTGTTGGCAGCTTGATTTTTTATTCTGTCTCTTTTATACTGCACAGAAGGGGCCCTCATTGAAGCTGTGTCTTGGACATACTGGAAAATCAAGTCGAATCGTTCAGTGGTATTTCCTCAAAGGAGTTTGCTGTTGACGCATACGTGGCCAGAGTCGATGGAATCAAATAATGTTTATATTGCCACAAGATTTATGACAGAGCTGAACACTTACGCGTTGCGTACCTCTGTTTCTATTAACCCCTGACTTCCAAATTAGTGGGGAAGAGGGACTTGCGGCGAACGATCACGTTTCTATCAGTCCTGCCACGACCCACCTTCCGGCCAACTGGGGTAACGGGGGTCGTAGGCAACCGCCCTTCCCCCACTCGTCCTAGCAATGGATGACAAACAACAAGAACGTTACCTTTAACAGGCGGTATCATTGCGCCAGCGGGCCCGAGCTGCCTTCTGTTTGATGTTCATCCCGTGGTCAATTGGCATGCAATCCTGATTGAGATCACTGCCTATTTAGTGTACCTGCTTAATTGGTGGCTAATGATCCGCACTTGACACCAGTGACTGTGACTCCGGTATTAGATTCACATGTGGAATTCACTGATTCTTGTCCCCCATGTTCACAGCGCAAAAGTTTCATCTGTTGTATTCCGGTCCGATAACGCAATTTTGGTGGTTACCCGCTTGCATGATTATTCTAGGTTGCACATGTCGATCACTGAGTGTAAGGTTCTGCATCATTGAGTCTACTGACAAGCATGCTTTTGACTTTGTCTTTAAGCTTATGGTTTAGCACTAAAGCCGTATCAGATCAATGCAAGCACCCCAATCCTTTGTCTAAGTCATGGTCATGAATTACTGAATGGCAGAAACACCATGTACAAGTACAAATTCTATGGATATGCCCCACGTAGAACTCATCTACAGAACGATAGGTTGAAAACTGCCGATGGGAACCTGATCAGGGAATACCGCGGCTTATCATACCTATACAATTTTCGGATTAAAGCGATGGTGTTGTCATCACAGATCCGGGCCCACAAAATGGGTGGGTCGGTGGATAAGGATGGCGAGGGCGCTTCGAGATGGGTGTCATTGACGACTGGCTGCCTTCAAGATAAATGACGCCGTTTGGGTTGAGTACTGCGGTGGAGTCCAGTCAGGAGGCATTGAAGGTAAGCTGTACGGTTCCCCTGGAGGGCAACGAAAGATATTTTGACTCCGAGTCGGGTCATTAATTATAATCTCCCAATCGGAAGTCATACTAGTAAGTCAAGCGACATCAAGCTGTTATATCTGGCGATATCTCCGGATGTTCAAACGTTCAAGTTCTTTGCAGGCTTCTTACCTCGAAAACCACAAAAATAAGGTCCGCTCGGTGATATCCAGTGCTTCGCTGAAGGTGTGTGGACTTGATGATCCAGTTCTTCTTACCCCGAAAACCACAAAAAATAAGGTCCACTCGGTGATATCCAGTGCTTTGCTGAAGGTGCGTGAACTTGATGATCTAGTTACATAACTTATATAATTATCCTCAATTTAATACGTGGTTCTAACAATAACTCTACTAGTACTGATTTGATTTTGCTCCAGCCCTCGCAGTCCGGCCCTCGAGTTTTCGAGTACTGTGGCGGGGAGAAGCCTGGGGATAATCATTCTAGCATTTTGACTTGAGCACCTCATATGCCTCAATTAGTGCCAGCTCTTGAGGTTATTGCAATCCACTTGAATATCAACATGTTTGAAAACATGAGCGTCAGTGATTGAACGATATTGCAATTATGGATTTCAAGAGACGCCTACAGAAAGTCTCGGGTGAGTAAGTTATCGAGAGGACGATGGCAATGAAAACGCAAGTTGATCATTTGGCCGCGTCATGTGACATGATCCCTGATGGGATGAAAATTTGAAGTACGACTGACTTTGACCACTTAGAGATTGGACTCGGAGCCCTTTGGAATCGCGACTCGCGAAACAACGGCCCTTGGTGGTTGATAGGTTCCTGTGCATCGTGTGAATTGTGACAGCAACTGTGCAGTAATCCTCCACGTCATGAGGTGTGTCTGAGATCTGGCAAGCTACATATTGTAGTCCAGAAAATCTTGAGTCATGAATTAAGAATAAATTACTCACTGAAGAACTAGTTGAGGAAGTTGGACTCGGAATAAGTAATGTATCGTGCCTTCCCGGTCCCCTTCCCTTACTATCTCGGTCGACAGGGTGTGGGACACTACCCTGCCTGGCATATACATGATAAGATAGACACTGTCCTTGTGAGGCAGCACCTAGTCAGCGCTGTGAGTCATGTACTTCTTACCTTTGCGACGGTGTGAATAAGATGAGTATCAATATTAATTGAGTCTGAGTCGGACCGACATTTGTGATCAGATTGCAATATTTAGTCAAGAACGATCGTCATGATGCTGAGTAACAGTGGAACAGGATTACGGACCGATGAGTAGACTTGGACTCCGAGGCAGCGGATTACATAATGCGATGTGACTTTGTATTCTGTGCCTGCCACTCGTCATAAGCTGACTCGTGAAAGTATTAGACATGAAACAGAACCCGCGATAGGCAGCATGTACTAGGCAGCATGGGTTACCAGTTTGGTCGGTATGTCTTCTATGTTTTCTCCAATACCCTCGTGTTGGCTTCACAGTTCAATGAGCACGGGCTGTGCAGGCACTCAGCTCTCGTTTTCGTAGTGTGCGTGCTTTAAAATCTGATTCTCTCGGACTTGTCATCGCACTGACAAGTAATGCCTTTTTTTTGCCTCTGCTCGGGAGGGGACAATTTGACTTTTCCCAACATCGTCACCGAATGCTCACCGAACCATGCCTTGACATAGACCGACATGTGCATTTCATAATGCTTGATATCACAATCTGACGCCCTTCTACCTCCTTCCACCTATTGCGCTCTACTGACATGTATGCGGCATAGTGAGCCACCCATTGGTTATGCTTGTGATGAGGATGCTAATGTGGTGATCAATTGACGTCTGGTGGCGAAGTCGCTTCGGCCAATGTGACTTTACCTTTGGCAAACTGAGTTGGATTTTATTTGAACTTGCGCAGCAGTTAGAACTTCTTTTATCATCGTCTGCCTGTTCACCTTTGCTTGTCATATGACATGCTCCAACCTGGTAAACCCAGACTTCAAATTGAAGACAGATGGTGCCATTTCTTCCAGCTGCTCCTGAATGGGGCTTTCCAACGGTTCGACTTGCCCTATAAAAGCAAACAGAACGCCTCGGGACTTCCATCATTTCAGGTTGCATCAGATATCTGCATCATACAGCACCTCTACGATGAAGTTGACTTTGGTTGTCGCACTTCTCTCTGCCTTCGCCTTCCCAGTATTCGCAGACTCTGTTTTTGTCGTACAGAATGTTCAATACAGCAACCCCATCACATCCCTCTCTAACGTCACCTGCTCGCGTTTAGCACAACATTACCCCCACTTTTCCTCTCTGCCTTCCTTCCCCAACATTGGGGGTATGCCAGGTGCTGTCTTGAACTCCAGCTTGTGCGGCTCTTGATGGAGCCTCAAGCCCGCCCCACCCTGCAGAGACCCAACTCCCTTCTATTTCACTGTCGTCGATGATAATTCCGGTCGCTTCGTTGACGCTGCCAAAGACGTTAACACTACCGTATACGCTATCTCCCTGCAGGCATACGGAAGCTTGACTCACGCTTCCTGCAATGTGGACGCTGTTTGTGCTGAAGCCACTCAAGTCCATGCTAGTCTGTGTGGCATGTAGAGGCGAGTTGATTCATTCTCCTTGTCCTGCTAGACTAGAGCTCTGATTCGACATTTATCCCCGTGTTGTACTAGATGGTACTGAGACTGGGAACGGCTGATGTTGTCGAAGAAGACCTAGATTTTTTTGGTTCTTGAATGGAGTTGCCCATACGTCGTTGTTTGTAATTTGGAAAATGCGGTGTCATGCTCTTTGGGGGTTTGACAGAACCTTTGTGTACTTGTCGCATTTGATAGTAGCACGTTTCCTATATTCAATCATACTGGGACACATGGCCCGGAAAAATGGCGACACCTGTTAGTTCGCACAAACTTCAATTGCACGCTAATTTGTGTCTGAGTCAGAATTACTCGAAGTTGTAGTGCTAAGCTACTTCTATTGTGAAAATGTGGGCGCCGAGACCAGCACACAAGGCAACTTATTTCTTTTGCAGTACTTCGAATAATACAATATAGTCTACCTGTATATAGTGCGCACAGGCTTGTGCATGCAAGACATTTGCTAGATCTAGACAAAAACAGCGAGTCGAAAGGTCATTGATACTCATCCCAGGAGGACTGTCAAGACGTTGAAATCAGTCCTGTGTTCTCAGTAACCGACATACTGGGCACAATCTGGTCGGCAAAAGAACTGATGTTCGTACACCGTATGGTAATACTTCCATTGGTCAACATGGACGAACAACTAAGATGGCGATATCAATAAACTGAATGGCGCCGTACACATACATATCGTAATACACCATGTCATACAAAGTAGGGCATTGTATTCTGTAAAACCGTTAGTAATAGCATTCTGGGGAGCAAGTATTTACTCACCATCTTTTTTGTTTGCATCCCCTTATCTCTCTCGTTCTCGGGGGCGGCATCGTAAACAGTAAAATTTCTATTTCCATCCTCCTTTATTGTTAGTATTGACGCCATGTTACCGCATCGGTAGCAGTAATTTGGCGCAGACCACACGGTAACGAGCTGGTCATCAAACATGTATTTGTATCCTTCTTGCACGAGCTGATGTGCACGAGCAATGAGACTCAAGGAGTTGACATGATTGAACTGAGAAAAGTCAGGGTGTCATTTGGATTATGTGAGTAGGTGGACGAACCTCTCGCGTCACAGTTCTGCCAAATAACCAACCAGCTCCGCGAGGACTAACAGCCCACGTGTCAATGTCTTCCGGATCAGACCACATAAGGTCTGCGAAGGCAAATCAGGAGGAGCCGAGTGAACATTAAAAAGTTCTGACCACAGAAGGCACCTTCGTGAGGGATTTCCTGAGCGCGTGAGAGGACACGAATTTGATCTAGAGTTCGAATGTCTGGTGATAGGCCACCATGCACGCATAAAGTCTCTCCGTCTATTATCTACAGAAAATTTGAGCATTTCCAAGACATATTGGAACGGAACTTACAGCAGCAAGATTGAGGAAATCGAATACGCTACAACATGCCTTCCAAACAGCAGCACTACCGTACTTTTGTTGACACTCGTCTACGCAACACATTATCAGTACTATCAGAAAAGCAGCACTGCACCAAAGAGTATCACCATAAAATCCATACACCTGTGTTATTTGTCTACTCTCATGGTTTCCGCGGAGGAGAGTGACTTTATCTGGGTATCTAAAAAAATTCAATGCAGATACAACAATTGACTATTGGTGACAATACCGAGCTTTCAGTGCAAGCAGCAAGGACACAGTCTCCAAGCTATAATGCCCTCGATCGACAAAGTCACCCTGATCAACATTAAGCATGTTCAACCCTCGAATCACAAGCACACATACGTGCCATAAAAATATAACTCGTCTCTGGCACCTGACCACCCTTTCGAAGCAGCTCGAGTAAGTCCCAGAACTGACCATGAATGTCACCGCAGATGGTGACTGGACTCGAAACGGGCTGAATATTCGACTCTTCCATGAGTATGGCGCGAACACGGTCGCAAAGGACTTTCATGTCGGGTTCTGGGAGGTGGCGACATTCCATGAGTTGGTCTATCCATTTGTCGGGGTTATAGGAAGGCATGTGGATAATACGGAAATATTAGAGCTGATCTATTGTTGCGGTGTTGTGCTGTAGAATATATTAACTGGATTCAACGATCGTGCAGGAGGTTAAGGTGCTTGAGATCGTGAGAAAGCAAGTGCATTTCCAGTTTAGCTTTAGCGACTCTAGTCTCTACACGTATTAGCTTCACTCAGAGCCATATCGATCGCACCCGATAACCAAACATAATGTTGTATACCAATCTGGTATGAGGGACCCGGCCTTCTATGTGCTCATCAAGCCAGCATCTGAATTGTGACTTGCTCATGAATTCGTCGCACTTGGGATGCCGACTTAGATCATCGGTTAAGTTATCGTTACCTCTTACCCGCTTCGCGACATTGACGCTGAGTTTGGTGGTGTTCCATATATTTTACAGACATTCATGGATGATATACCACCAGAGGTTACTCGGCGCGACATTCACACTTACGTATCGATGGGGCTTGAGACCTGAGTCGGGTCTGTCAGACTATGGGAACACAGAGTTTGCAGTCCTGGCTGAGTCAGTTGATGGATTTTTCGAATGCGCGCGTCTTGTTTGCGCTTCCAGGATGTTGTGGCGGTAGCCACTCGGTGACCCTTTGCGTAGGCATACTGGGGGCATCAACTCAGTCCCGTTTTCACCGGACAGGTTTCGTACGGTGTCTGGCTCATCAGATAATACTGTCCGGTCGTGGGATGCAGCGACACGTGAGTTCCCTCGCAGGGCACTCCGGTGCGGTTAACTCAGCCTCGTTCCAAGCGGACGGGATTCTGATCGTCTCTGGTTCATCAGATAACACTGTTCGGATGTTGGATGCAGCAATGCCTTTGCGGGAACACACCAACATTGTCAATTCGGTCTTGTTTTCGCCGGATGGTATTCATATTGTGTCTGGTTTATCAGATAACACTGTTCGACGGTGGGATGCAGCGACGGGGCGGCCAGTCGGCAGCCACATGTAGGGTCAAATTGGTGTGATTAACTCACTCTTACTCTCGTCGGATGAAATTCGTATCATCTCAGGGCCGCATGACAAGACCATCCGAGTGTGGGATGCAGTGACCGGGAAACTGGTCGGTGAGTCCCTCCAGGGGCATACTGGTGGGGCTAAGTCAGTTTCGTTCTCGCCATCTCGCCAGGACCCGCATTGCATCTGGTCCGGTGGACAACACTGTCAGGTTCTGGCATGCAGCAAGTTGGCTGCCATCGCAGGAGTGTACCAAGCAAGAATGCTTAACTGTCTCCCCGGATCCAAGTCCAAACATGCATCAGACGGAGGGCCTCACTGCCGTGTCAACCACACTCGGGACCATCACTCCATTTATTACTAATCCAGCTCAATGCATTGCACAACAACGCTGAGCTACTCGAGGGCATCTCTCACAACAACCGCGGTTCAACCTCCAACTTACTCGGAGCTGACGGATGGACGGTAGGACCAAATCATCAGCTCTTATTATTGGCACCGCCTGCTTCCCAGGATAAAATAATTTAGGGCCGCCATATTTTATACTCACTTCGCAACCCTTTCTGGCCTTGCTAACTATGATTTAATTCTAGCAATTTGATTGATTTGGTGTGTCCGTAGCTCGCGGTCCTCTCCGAGTCACATCTTGCAATTGGCGGAAAGACAACCGCATCGATCGCTGCGCGGCTTGTTGAACAACAATGACATTCCTTTGATACATTGCGCGATACCAATCATCAATGCGTCGAGACTAATGACCTGAACTAATCTCGCTGCACGTGATTTTCTAAACCTCGATGCACATGTACCTGCAAGTGCAAAACACCTGGAAATGATTGGCTAATCCATACGTCCACGCCATGAATCCTTTGTCTGCACGATCATATTTCAAAAGAAGAACAAACCTAAAGCGAGTTACTAGTACCAACGCTCGCGCAGCCGTTTCCGTCGCACCATGGGCTTCGTCACCATGATCGCAATCCCCAAACCAGCAACCGTCAATACAAGCTGCACTTTATTGAAATTCTCATTGAGAACGTCAAACGTGCCTGAAGGAGAGATGCGCGTGAAGAACAGGTCTAGGCCATAGACAAAGATCAGCGATGTGGACTCTAGCAGAGATGGAGAGGTAACGATGTGGCGGGCGTTTGCCACCTGCAAAGCGCATGAATATTGTGTGCTTCGAGGCTAAAAAGTGTGCTACGAACCTCGTAGTTGTGTGAGAGCACGAGTCGGGCATCGTCTGGTAATACAGCATCATATTGTACCAGCATCTCCTCCTGCTCTTCGCTAGTGGGCTTGTGCTTCGGCCGTCTTGGATTGAGCAATCGCCGGGGAATAGACTGGATACTGTTTCTCTTATTTGCAACTGCGTGACTACCATAAAAAACAGCACCGCTTGGCCACAAGGGGGATCTTACCTATGATGTCCTTCGTCGACACTCCAAATTTCGTCGAGGTTGGCGATATAGCGGTGATGCCGTGAGGCATAATGAACGCTTGTTCATATGCACTAATATGTAGCGTCTTGTTGGAATACGACGAAAGCTCAGGGCTACATCAAAAATGTCGTCAGTCTCATTCCTCAAATTCACCAGCAAGAAACCGACCTTTTTGTTTTGTCATCTGGTCCACTACCTTCGTAAAACTCAACAGAGATGACTCTATATCCTTTGCTCTGCCCAGTCCCAGAGAAATCAGTATCGAAGTAATGGTATACCAGCCAGTTCTCAGTGAGGGTCGCTTGTATGTCGCAGACGCCATCGGCAGCAGGAACGCTGGCATGGTAAATCACACTTCCTTTGACCACATCCAATACATATATTCCACACGTGCTGGACGGTGGGGAAGACGTGAGGACCAATGTCAGGTGGGGGTTGAGATACTTATACAACGTCATACGGTTTCCGAGGACCTTTCCAATCGATGCAACGGGACCGCGTGTATTTGGAATGATGGCGTGAATTTCCTCTTTTGGTAACAGCGAAAGTGTCCACGTTGGATAGGCAACATAGAACTGAGACAACTCGAGATTGAGAGCGAGTTGATGGCCCAAGATCTGGCGCTGGCCAGAAACATCCGCGCGGAGAGCGAGATGTATGGACGGGACCAATGATTCAAACTCAGCCTGAGCTGACGGAGTGTCTGGATAAAGGCGAGCCTGCTGACTATTAGACTTGCGGATTCGAGCAAAAAAAAATACGACAGACCTGGAGGTATTCATCAAGCATGACTATGGTCCGGTTCTCGTTGGGAAGCACGAAAACATCGACCAATGGACCCATGACAGCATCGAGGCCTTGTAAGGCGACTCTAGGAAGAGATGGGTTCTCCTCTCTGACGTCGTCTCCCGTAAGTGCATTCACGTGGAACAGCACGGTGTCAACAAGAGACTGAATCGCGTCAACATAAATCTTAGCTGGTACGAGAATGTGGCTCACATTATCAGCCCGACGCTGTGTGACGAGTACTATTTGAGGTCCTTCTGGATCACTCACTGTCCGCGTGACGAACATTTTGGTAGGAATAATTGTCCCACCGACCTTTGCTGCCCAACCAAGACCAAGCACGCGACTCCATAACACTCGACCATTGCTGGAGTCGATGCCGAAGATCTTTCCGTACGGTGTAGCTGTCACTATGATCTGTCGGAATCCAAAAGCGTCGCGAGTGAGCGTATCCTCATCCGAGGAAGATGCGGCCGACGCAGTCACAGTAGCATATGAGCCGGTCGCAAAGCGTCTAGCAAAGTTTGCCAAGTATTGAGGAAGGTTCTTGGAACAAACAATTTAGCGTGAGTAACTCGAGTTTACGCGAACCTTGTACCTTGGCGTCAGATAACTGACGTTGAAGCCGCTCAAAGTAACCTTCTTCATCTACAGCAGCATGGGACATGGCAACCTTCTTCTCAGGAAGTTCTACGAACTCTGCGACTTGGATGGATGCCAGTGCTTCTTCCCGAACCCACTGCATTTTGTCATGTTGCCAAAGCTGTATCGAGCCTGTCGTGGTGGTCAGCAACGTGCGAGTGTTCTCGTGCGTTTCGCCTGAGCTCGCGCTGTCAAAAGTCACCTAGTATCTAAATCAGATATGGTCCTGGAATAACTGCTGAGTGGACTCACGTGCTGTATAACACCATGGTCAAGCGTCTGGAAGGGAAACGCAAAACCAGAGGCAGAGGCCTTGCCCTCAGATAAGTTAATGTCAAGAGTTTGGTGGATGGCTTGCTGGATTTCTATTTGCATAAGAAGCACTAGTGGATGCAGAACGATCTTACATTGTGACTATTTGACCAATAAACACGCGCAACCCGTGGTTGGCCTTCTTGGCCAAGGCCTCCCACGAAATGAGATTCCGATTGTGCCTGCGAAGGG
This sequence comes from Suillus occidentalis, assembly GCA_016628085.1. Classification (NCBI taxonomy): domain Eukaryota; kingdom Fungi; phylum Basidiomycota; class Agaricomycetes; order Boletales; family Suillaceae; genus Suillus; species Suillus occidentalis. The sequence goes on from JABBWB010000059.1 coordinate 111,049, forward strand.
GCCTGAAGTAGCCCTCAGTAATTGGTGGCGTGGAGATAAACTATGCAACATACCGCATCACCGAATTCCCAGATTGGCCGAAGTGAAGATGCATGCACATCAAAATGCATAACATGCGCAGCACCTCCTTTCTTTATCGCGAGAAATTGTCCGTTAGTCGAAAGGCCGAAGTCTCCAATCCTGTCGTACCTCACGCCCGGAAGGGCCATGACTTGACCCTTCAAATCAGGCGTTAATACGGCAGCTTTCAAAGCACCGTCTTCAAGCCAATTAACGCAGACAGTAGTCGCAGATCCTGTCGGGGAGCTGACAGCAACGAAGTTGGATGGTCCACCTATTATATTCGCCGGAATGTTGACGGATGCGATGACTTCACCCGTGGTCGCCAACAAGGTTGTCACGTGCAAAGTGTAGGATGCAAGTGACTTCGCGAGCCCCACGACATATACCGTGGAAGGGTCAGTGATTATGTGAGAATACAGAACTAAAGACCTGATGAACCAACATCAATCAAGTGAAGACAAAATAATACGAAGAAACACACCCTTGATCGGGAGAGTTCCATGTCCACAGAGTTTCCCCAGCCTCATTTATGCGGGTGACTGAGTCTCCATTTGTCAATGCGAGATAAGCTGTTGAGTTGAGGGAGGAATCAGTAGAGCGCAATAGCGAAATCCCGAGATTTTGAGGTTCGTGTAGTCGTCCATCTACCTGGCTGTGTAGTTGTTTCTCCAATACGAGGTGGCCAGTTTGCAGGTCATACGTACGCAAAGTTGACCCTCCCGGACCAGATAGAGAAGACACGCCTAGTACCATGTTTGACTCGTATGCACACTTGAAATCGACATTATGACGCACTATCATGATGCTGGCTGAAGGCCATGATCGGATCCTCTGCATCATATATACTCCGCCATACTGCAGACGCATGAGTGAAACCAGAATTGGTGACACAGCACGGAGCATACCTATAGAACCATCCGTAGCGTTCAATGCTGCCAATACATTGTTGCTTGTAGCGGTCAGGACATAATCACCGTAGAATTTAGGTGCAGTATGTGGAGAGCCATGCAATGGTACGCCAATCAATTTCGTGTTCCAATCTACTATACCGACGTCAGATTCGTGTAAAGCCCATGCTGTGACAGCAAGCGAAACGAGAAAGAGCTGGCGCAAGCAGCGCATGGAATGTAGGCTTTGAATTTGCACGATGGTCCGTTATATTTCGATGTCGCCAGATAGTGAGTCTTACAATTGACAAGAAGTGAGATCTAGCAGTGCCAATGAACCTGGAGGCCTTAGTTGAGGCTAGTACTAGTAGTACAAAGTTTGAACCAATCACAGGTAAATTCTCACGAACACGGGCCCAGTTTCGCTGAGCGCTCATCGAAGAAGTTGATACTATGTTCCAGCGCCACCATGACTGCCGACAAAGAGACATTCGACCACGACGGAATCGAATACGTTGTCCTTGGACTGCGCAGGATTGAAAGTTAGATAGCACATTGAAGCCACCCTGCGACGGCTACGACGTACCAGACTCCGACTCATATGCACGGACAGAAGTCTGCACAACTGATCTCAATCGTCGGCCTTGTTGCTGCTTTTAAAACGCTGACATCTCATATCTCCGCCATACTAATACGTGAAGGCGTAGTTCATGCACCACTCTGTGAGTTTAATCTTTCTGCTCAATTTGTGCTCAATATGAATTTACGCACTTTCAATTTCGATACCGGAAACCATCTTGAGCGACCGACCCACGGCTAGGGATATAGCTTGAATTTCACGAGATAAGTATATGAAGAATAATACGCACGCTCTTCCAAAGATGCCCCTTCGCGAGCCCTTTCTCTGCGCCGGCAACAGCGGTTTGGAACTCGTTTGTGCAAAAAGTTTGTTGATCACAGGAGAACTAAGGGACATTTGGTGAGTGTGGGGCTCATACTTGTCGCCCTCCAGAACTCTCATCACCGTATATGCTCGTAAACAAGCAGACCGCTAGCATAGTGACACCACAAGTAAATCCGAATGCGGCACTCACCCTCAGGCTTTATGTGCGTTATTTTGATCTCGTAGTTCAACAGGAGCCATGATGATATTCGATTTGGTGGGAGAAGCTTTGAACCTGTATGAAGCAATGAAGGCATCTTCAAGTGTGTTTCCTTGCACATGTCGTTCCTATCTTCGTTGCCGATACGAGCCTCCCAGAGAGTTTGTTTCTAATTCGTTGAATTATTTATCCTGTTTCATGTCCTATTGAGCATTCGCATAGCTTCCTCCACGGATAGCACCGAAGGAAGTGACAACCTACACCTCGAACCATGACGCAATTCCGGACACAGATTGAGAGTTACTGTGGGCAATCTCGTCACAAACGAATGTAACAAGACCACCCATTCTGAATGGCCCGCGACACCAATGAATGTATATTCAGGAGAATTCAAACGACTATGGCAGTACGCCTTGCAGCGGTTAGCACTTGACCAGAATCGCCGGTGCTAAGAGTACTTACCTTCTAGACTCGGATATGCAGGTTTCTGTGGCATCGCATTACTTTGAGATTGCAAGTCTTTCTTGGACACTTGGCAGCTGGTAGTGATGTGTGCCAACAGTGGATGCCTGACTGTGGTCGCAATGTGCTTTCATTGTTCCACAGTGTACGCATCCACAAACGTTCCACAAACTGGTGTGTCCACAGCTCATTATTTGATTGTGGTCCTACCAGGAAACTCTTGAAATACGCTTATCGAATTGCTCATTCGCGACACTGTTCCTTCTCTTCATTCTTATCACAAGGTCACTCAAAAGTTGATCTCTCTTTCATCTTCTTCACAATGTATTCCAGTGCTTCCTCTAATGCCCCAGACGCAATGTCTATCGATATCAACTCTAGCACCATGGATCTTTGCCCAGATGTCCTTGATCCAGTATACCCTGCAACCCCGATTTACACCTTCTCCTTCGCGCCCGACGCAATGTCTATTGATATCAACACCGCGGATCCCTGCCCAAATGTCCCTGATCCAGTATACCCTCCAACTGCGACTCACACCTTCACCTTTGAACACTCTGGTGTAGCACAGGCGCCCCAAAATTCTCCGGCGCTAGACTATGGCTTCTTTCGTGTTTATCGAACCTTGGGCCAGGGCGGGTTCGCTAAGGCAATGCTGGCGCAATCCATAGAGCCAAATCGCTTGTTTTGTCTCAAGGTCTTTCAAAAGGACCAACTCAAGGACATGGAACACATCATCATGGACGAGCTTGCCGTTTATAAGCGGATTGCAACATTGATTCCGTGTCCCGCGAGGGATTTCCTCATGGGGCTTGAATTGTCATTTCAGACGAAGAATGACATATGTTTTGCCATGGTATGTCCTTTCCCCCTGCGAGCCATTTCAGTTGTTTGACGCCATCTATAGGACCTAATGGCGGGCGACCTAAGCAATTATATGAAAGATCGTTCTTCGGATTGTTCGAAACATGCTCTTAGGTGGACTGCCCAGATAGTAAGTGGTTGTCTTTCCTGGTTTTCGATGTCTCACGTCTCTGACTTTGAAGGCCCTCGGGATCTACACCCTGCATGAAATAGGGATCATGCACCGAGATATTAAAGCAGAAAATATCTTGATCGACGTTCGAGAGAACGTGCGGATCGCCGATTATGGCCTATGCTACGTACATGAAGACGAAAGTCCCTTGGATCGAGGGCGGGTATATACGACAAGTGCGGTTGGAACGACATATTGTATGTCACCGGAAATCCTACAAAACGTAATTGACCCCGATTCTATGGAGTACGGGACACCCGTCGACTGGTGGTCATTCGGCTGTGTCGTTTACCAGCTTTTTTCGGAAAACCATAAGGCACGTTTTGCGCCTTCCTTCGCCGCCATCTTGCTGATACCATCTTCCCAGGCGCTCTTTTATACAATGGACGACATATCAAACTATATTGCTTGGTGCTCCGATGATGATAGACCATCCAGGCGGCACTCTAACTTCGAAAATTTCCCTCGATTGATCGCAGATTTACTGTCAGGTGTAAGTCTTGTATTGTTCATTTGACAATTCTATCATTTATCTTTACTGCGCCAGCTGCTGGATATTGATCCTTCCACACGATACGGCTTCAATCAGGTCGTATGCAATGATGCATTTGTATGTGGTTTTGAAAAGACGCTTTTCACCGAAGTATACACTCATGGTAGGTGAGATCGAATTTATCTGAGAACATCGTACTCAAAGCCCGTTGCAGCGCAGGAGCGCGAGGATCTTCCAGACTCTCTGCCAACGTTACAATACAATGAGCCCTCAGAGGTCTGGGCTTGCTTACTGCCCTGGGATATACAGCGCGTTCCAAACGTAGATTGGGTCAAGCCAAATTACAAACAATAAATGCACCTTAGTCCAGCTACCTTAACGTATGTGTGAACCAAGTTTCTTGGTTCGCATATATCTTCCACATTCCTTGTTCACGTATTCCCTTGTTCACATATATCTTGCACATTCCCTTGTTCGCATATATCTTACACATTCTCTATTTACCATTTGTCACATATGTCCAGGTGATGGTGGAATCAGAATGGGTGTTTTAAAATAATCGGTGCAAGCGCCACAACATTTTGTCTCTGGCTGTGTTCTACCTCGGATTGAATGTTATGCATAATCCATTATCATGAATACATGGTCAGGCGGCAGTGATTATTGCATCAACTAGACTGGGTAGGGCACAGATGATACGATAGAACGAGGGATAACAACTATAGCAAAGGCGTGAAGACATCTGCACGAACGATAAGCCTACTAATACTGGGGAACATTCGATCCTGCGTTCCGACGCTTGCGCCGCCTAGGGATCAAATTCAGGACATATCCATAGAGCGAAGGAGTTGTGTGCGGGAATTTCCACCGCACAGACGCCGCAGACCTGTTGAGCATAGAAAAGCGCTTCCAAAAACGACTTTAAAGGTGAGGCCAGGGCCGGAGTGGAAGCTGAAGCTGTCGATATTTGGGGGTGGGAGAGCCTCGAGAGGACAATGGGGATGAGGATGGAGCTGCATCATGTGCGGGTGGCACTCTAATTCCGTCAGGAAGCTCAACTTCAAGAAGGCAAGGATTTGAGATTTCATGACCTTGAGCCTGAGGGGACGGAGACCCAAATTCATCACCTGATCAATGTAGCTCGGGACGCTTGTAGGAATGGATGAGGGTAGCACAGCATTCATCATAATGGTGGACCCCTGAGATATATCCCACAAAAATATTCGCTGCATATTAGTGCATACGAATAAGCGTTCATCATATATCGCGACATCACCGCTATATAGCCAACCTCGATGAAGGACATCATAGGTATGATAATTCCCTTGTAAGGTGCTTTGTGGTGGTTACGCAGTTGTAAATTGCAAAAACGGCATCGGCTCTATTCCTCGGCGGTTGCTTACTCGAAAGTTTAAGCTAACTTGCGAAGAGCAGGAGGAGATGCTCGTGCAGTATAATGCTGCCCTGCCGGACCATGTCCGACTTGTGCGCGTACACAACTATGATGCACGTTTTTTGACCTCGAAGCACGCGATAAAGTTCACGCGCTTCACAGGTCGCAAGCGTCCGCCGCATTGTTACCTCTCCGTCTTTGCTAGAGTCCGCATCGCTGGTCTTCTTTACGGTTGGACCTCTTTACGCACATCACGCCTCTGGTACCAAACAAGGAAGGATGATATTGAGATGCCTATATGTGAAAGCGAAGACAAAGTCGAGCACGAAGGAGCAGTATTGAGAACCATCGTAGGATCATGCTCACCCTTAGTGAGTGGCCATATGTTTTTGTACCATGAATTCCTTCATACTAATAAAACTTGCATCAACTCGGACTGCGACGCATTGTGATTATGTTTGTGTGTGCTCTGGAATATACAACAATGGACTTTGACAAAGTATGTGGCATGACGAACCATTACAGATTCCACGCGGACGCCATATATGTCTTAACCGTGTGATCTGTTACTTCAAGGGAGGGCATGAGGGCGAGGTATCCTGCTCGCTGCTCTTCTGTTGTTACTCCAGCGTCGAAAACGAGGCTCTCCAGGGGACCATTTGAACGCGTCAACAATGCCTTCAACTCCGCGTGAGGCAACTCTCGTACACCATGAGCTACTGCAAGGGTGCGTAAAATTGGGAGTGACAATGCATCGAACAGCTCAGACAGCTTCTCTGAATCCCCATATTTGATGCACAGGGATTGAATTTTGGTGTGCATGAACGGCTGCAGGCGTGTGATAATCCAGAAATTCCTTGAACCTAAGCTAAACGTCAACGAGGAGAGGTTGGGAGAAATATTGAGCAAGTAGAGTAATGCACTTGGGTTGACAGGTGATCTCGATGTTCGTTAGTTGTGCAAATATAGACCCAATATGTATTAGTCGATTGGTGAGATCAATCCCCATCAGCTTGAAGCTGCACAGAGTGGGTGGAAGCCGCAATGCTGATTGTGTCATGGCTGGCATATCTTTGTAATTTGTCCTGATGGTTAGCCTCTGAAGGGCTGGAATATCTTTCAACAGATGCTCAGGGTTGGCTCCACCATAGACCTCGACATAGAGAGCCGTTATGCGACCAATGTAAGGCTGAATAATGCTGTGTAATTTCATTGTCACCCTGACAGCACTCGAGTGCTAAGAGAGTGGAAATCATCGGGATCGCCTAAGCCATGAGTTACAACAGAATGCTGCCTGCTCCCAGACTCCGCGCTTTTTCAGATGCAGTTTACACCACAATCTGGACATATCCACGACAACTTCCCTCCACTGTCGGCATATTCTGGCCAAGTGCATGGGAGCATCTCGGTTTGAGTCGGTCGACAAGAAAGGACGTTCCCAGAGGAGTGATTCCGGGAGACAATATTCCGGGAGACAGTCATGAAAAATTTGGGCTAAAACTTCGTTTGGAAAACGCCAGAGAGCCGATGGCAGCCCCCTGTGCAAATTCATGGACAGTGTAATCTTCTCCGTCTTGTCGACAAACTTCTGCTGGAGATTTTTGACGCTGTCCATGATAGTTTCTAGGCCTGAGATCTCATGCAATACCACCTCCAACTGCTGCTGGCGTTCGGTGATGATGGCACTGACGCCCAAATCCTTGCCGTTGATGGCAGAGTCAAGGTAGCCGGAATTGGGACATCTCGAGTATGAGGTTTCGAGGTCTGGAGTCTGGATATCGTCAATTGATATAGAGTCGTGGCGTACTGAAATAGACATACGTTCACTTCTAGTAAACGCGTGAGCTGAAGCGACGATAATCATTCTCAAATACGCAACAGTCGTGCTTATAAAACTGAGTGCTTACGATGTTTTGTGAGAATCAATGAGACCCGAGTACAGCAAACGAATATTGCCATCCGAGTTGGCTGCTGTTCTCTCGAAATTTATTTGCACAAGCGAGTACTATGGTTTGAATCGTTCGACGACCGAAATTGAAATTTGAATTATATCAGGCGCGTAATGGCCGGCCCTAAATCCAATAATGTGTAACCGTGTTCAAGTTGTGGCACTAAGGTCTCAGCTCAGCACAACCTCTCGAGACGCTCTGTCAGACATCCTGTAGTCTGACAGGTCATGTCTCATTCTTTTGGACCAGTCGTTTCTCTGGACGCAGAACCCGACGAACTGGATGTTATCGCTAGTTCCAGGTCAAGTACAACTCTAATTGGTGACGGGTCTCCCCCAGTCGAAGAGGGAAAACCCACCATCAGGTTACGTGTCTCTCCTTCCAAGAATGATTTACAAAGCGGAGAAAATATTAAGATGACGGGAAAGCGCACTAGAACGACATCGTTTTCTGCTACAGACAATGGCGCGAACTCACAGAAAAAGCAGAAGATGCAAGACAAGAAAGCGGTAAGGTGCTATGGCTCTCTTTGGGAGCTGACTCTGATGACAATTTTGTAGAATACCATAGTCATAAATGCAAGAAGGGTACGGCTCGATTCTGCCCGCAGAAGGTGGCTGTACCGCCATCATGACCTGTTTCAACCACTATTGCCATCGACTTCATTCTTCGACACGTTGCGCAAGGAAGTGAAGGAAACAGGAGGAAACACGGTTTACGTCCCACTCCGCGTCCTCATGACACAACCTTCGTTGGTAGAGGGTGGTGAAATGAAGGATTATCAAGTACGTATAATGCGCCTTCGCCACACAGAACTTGTCTGAATAATTTTCTTGGTTGCAGCTTCAAGGCCTTGCATTCCTTATCTACATGCATAACAACGGTATTTTTCTTTTTGCTCGATGATGCATTTTAGGACTCAGACCGCACGTAGGGATGAACTGTATATTGGGTGATGGTAAATCTTTCCTTGTTCCGATTTTATTCTATCGTGACAATTTGCCTAGAAATGGGTCTTGGGAAAACACTACAGGTACTTCTTCCCTACGGGTCTGTATCCTTTATCTGACATAGTCCCAGACACTATCCCTCTTTGCACATATTCAAGAGAACGAACCTGGTATGCCCCCTTCATTCATTCTGTTTTGCTAAGTGCTAAGGATCCCTGAAGGCCGTCACGACCCCCATCTTATCATCTGCCCTCTTTCTGTTTTGTCCTCTTGGCAAAACGTAAGATTTATAGTTCTAACTTCAACAATTTTTCACGTTGGCAATTTATTTAGGAAGCTGCCCGCTGGGTACCCTCATTGCGCGTATTTCGCTTCCACGGCACTCAGTCAGAGAGAGATCGACTCAAGAACAGCGTCAGGAACGACGAAATGAAATTCGATTTATGCATTACAACTTATGAGGCGTACGTTTGTGAGGATAGTTGGTTCAAGAGCCGACGATGGTTCTACTGTGTTCTTGATGAGGGGCACAGGATCAAGAATACTGATACTAACCTCTTCAACAAAGTCCGCGGCATAGGTTCCCTGTACCGACTCAGTAAGGCGTTTCCTTTTGCATTGCATTTCGTCACCTTACTGACGTGTGCTCTAGTCCTTACTGGAACGCCTGTACAAAACAATCTGGTTGAGCTATGGGGCCTCTTGAGTTGGTTATTCCCAACCATATTCACTCCTCCTTCACAGCGATTGTTTCACGAATCCTTTGACCTTTCTCGTGGCTCATACTCGATACCATTCCTAAAGGCTGCGCAGGAGCTCTTGCTTGTCATTATGATGCGCCGCACCAAGGCGAACGTCGATATAGCCGTACCGCCACGCGAAGAACTTACTTTATTTATACCCATGACGGAGGCACAGAGATTCTGGACTTATAGATTGTTAACACGAATGGATACAATGGACCTAAAAGAGATATTTACAGAAGAGGATGGCCCGCTGAATGAGGGACGCAAGGAAGTCCTCTCGCACATCGCGTCAGCGATGAATCGAAATGTCTCTGGAGAAGCAAACAGTCAGTGACCTCGAATTGTGCTTGATCTGTCACGTGCTTACAACACCAAGGATGGCGGAAGCTCATGAATTTGTTGATGCAGCTGCGTAAAGTCTGTGATCAGTAGGTCGTATTTTGGCCTCTTCATGAATGTTTCTCAGATCAGACGACAGCCCTTATATGCTAAAAGACGCGTCCCCTTCGCCGTATATTATCGGCGAACACGTTGTTGCTTCGTCCTCAAAACTCATCGTTATTGACAAGATTCTTGCCGATACCCTTTCTAAAGGAGAACGTGTCTTGATATTTTCTGTGAGTTCGATGAAACAAAAATGTTTGTGATAGCCCGAGACTGATGAGCGGTAATAGCAATGGACAAGGTAAAGGGCAATCATTCTCGCTGGTTATGTTTTAATGCAAAGATACCAGCATGCTGGATCTCCTAGAGGATTACATGGAACTACGATCAATACCATACGCTCGACTTGATGGTGGGACAACCCGCCCTCGGCGGAATCTTGATATCAAACTGGTGTGGTCAATTTTCTTGCCTTGCCAGCTGCACCGCTGATCCTGCTGTCTGTAGTTTCAACAAGAGAAGTCCCGTAGGGTCCAAATTTTGATCATTGTATTGTGCTAACAAACGTTTAGCATACCAGGTCTTTCTTGTTTCAACTAAAGCGGGTGGACTTGGTATGTAAAGTGTTGCTTGCAAAGGTCTGATTTTTACACTTAAGTAGGGATAAACCTTACAAAAGCATCGACCGTCATCATGTGCGACTGTGATTGGAATCCTCAGGTGAGCACTCTGGCAGATCTACTTGATGTCCGTTAAAACATTTACAGAACGATTTGCAAGCTATTGCTCGAGCCCATCGCATTGGTCAGACGAAAACTGTTAAGGTATGTCCGATGTTGTGCCACAACTCACCGTACAAACCTTGTTCCTGTAGGTGTACCGCCTTATTTGTCGCGGGAGCGTCGAGGATCAGATGCTCGACCGCATTCGTCGCAAGATGTTCCTATCATTAAAAGTCATGTCCTCCTCAACGTCATCTTCTCCCAACGATGATAATACCCAGCTAAAGACTACAGAGCTTCTGGACATTTTACGCAAGGGTAGCAGCGCGTTGTCTCGGTCGGATGTGGGCATGGATTTGGGGACATTCCTCAAAGCACCAATCGAAGAAATTCTCGACGACTCACGAGAGCGGGAAGGAGTAAGGGATGTGAAGCTGAAGAAAGAGATGGTGTCTTCGCATGATACTGCTGAAGAGATCGATGAAAAAACGCTACTCGATGCAGAGGAAGAGGAGCGAAAGCTTCTTGGTGGCATCGCTCAAGTTCAAAGCAGACTCTTCGAGGGCAAGCTGATTCAACGCAATCAAAACAATCATCAGATTGCGCAGGAGTGGCAGGAACTGCAACAACGGGCGCGCATAGACAGGACGGTTGTGGTAGATGGTATCACCGTCATCGCCGATCACATGGGCCAGACCGCGGTTCGTGTGGTGTTCTCTGTGAAAAGTAAGATATCCTGACCCTTACCTTTATCAGCCAGAGGAAATAAGTCCGGCTACAAAAAAGAAGTCGAAAGCAAAGCACGATACAGAGGATTGGTGCATTTATTGTAGAGATGGCGGCGATGTCATCCTCTGTACCTCGTGTCCCCGAGGTGAGACTGATTGAGCGTGTGGCTTGGCTCGCTCTTGACACCCAATCACCAGTATTTCATCCCAAGTGTCATGGTATTACTGCAGCGCAACTCCGCAAGCTACCTATGGTCTTTTGTCCCCAGCACAAGTGCTCGGCTTGCGATCGCTCCACTGCTGAGGCAGGAGGGATGCTATTCAGGTGCGTAAGCAGTTCCAACAACGACCCAGTCTAAGATTGTGTAGGTGCCAAACATGCCCACAAGCGTTCTGTGAAGACTGTATGCCTCAAGGGGATATCGATGCTGTCGGGGAAGTCCTGCCCGAGTTGTAAGTGCATGATGTTCGACTTATAGATTTCGCCTGACGTATTCTGCAGTGTATTGTTGGGGTATGGTGCTACGAGTACAGCCTACTACATACGGTGCCATGAGTGTCATGAACATTGGAAAAAGGAGCCACAGGCCTGGAAAGCCTGGGAGGAAGAAATGGCTGACACTCAGGTGAAACTAGAATCCTTGCAGACCACATAGAGCATAGGAATGTGTTTACGTGCGTTTGGTTTGGCTTGCAGCCTACGTTTTGTTAACTTGTCACCACTCATGATTTTTCCCTTTATTGTATGTTTTTTTGGTATTGAGCGATGTGGTTTTTAGTCGTCGAGCAGTGAAATAATTTTATGGTCTTGGCGGGCTTTGGAGCTCTGGAGAGCTGCCCCACATTCAAGTCTCTCGATGTGATCGAAAGGTTTGGTCATTGGTCCCCAGTGTGACGTCACTCTTGGCGTGGCAGTATAAAACATCGTCTCTCCTTTGAGGCGTCCGCCAACATCAAAAATGACGAACAACTTACCCCCGAAAATCACCACTGTGTCAGCTGGCACGCCCTCTACCGAGTGGGCGAGCAAAACTGAATCCATGTTGCAATCCGACACTATTACCCCTGATCCCGCCATGAGGCCGACGCCTAAGCCTGAACGCCCCGTCACAACCACAACCAATTTGAGCACCCCAGGTCACGAATTTCCGGGCTCCTACCCCAGGGAATTCGAGCAAGAGCTGCCAAAACAACACTCCCTCGGCGATGCGTCTGAGGGCCCCGCAGCTGCATCAGTTGTTCAAGCAGCGAAGCAGTACATGCCGGAACCTGTGGAGCGCACCGTTGAGTATGCTGGTCAGACAGCAGCAGCATACCTTCCTATCCCTCAGGGCGTCAAGAAAACGGTGGCATCTTATTGGTGTGCGTCCACCCCTATCTTGCGCTTGAGCTGCCCTGACGGACTTTTACTAGCCAATGAGGATGATCCTCAGCCCAAAGGGACTCATTCCGAGTTGGATCAACAACTATCTACTTCTCTTCCAAGCTCAGAGTTGAAAGGTGCCCAGCCTCGCGAACACGTTGGTGGCGTTGGTTCTCTGCCAGGAACTATCTCAGAATCAAGCGTCGCCTTACTTCCCGATGAGCGGGCAGAGAAAGATGCTCAAAGAATGGTAAACTTGAAAATGGACGATTCTCGAACACAAGGCAACAACCAAACAAAGATTGGCGCCTATTCTTCCGGTGCTGCTGCGGTTGCTGCGAAGCCAGAAGTAAGTAACATTCGTCTGTCTCCGCCTCGACATCATTCCTTCTTTCGCGGTGTTTATTTTGGGCGAGTTGATGCACTGCGTTTTCGGCGCTGACTCGGAGATTATGTTGATATTGCGTTGTCCGCGGACGAGGGACTGGGCTAGCTTGTTTTGTTTTTCTTCCACTTCTTGTTAGCGTCTTCCTGATTTCGATGTGTTCGTTGAGGTTTCGCGGAATTCGGTTCGCTGGAGCATGTTGCATTGTCGCGGACCTAATGCCAGACAGTGACAGGTTCGAGCATAATCATTCCAAGCTCACTGTCGTTTTGCTGTGACATGGAAGTCATGATAGCCAATGTATTTGCAATCCCCCCGCTACTTTTGGGATGACTGAGAAGTCGAGATGTTCCATACTCAAGATTTGTGGGGCATTTGGACTTGATGCGGGGATGGTTCAAGCAGGCTATGCTATGCTTATTCATTTTCTACTTCGTGATTTTATTGCCAGTGTCGTGCTTGGTTGTTGTTAACTGCTGTTGGATACTTCCGTGACTCGTCTTTCTGTTATACTACGTTATTCATTCCCTCGTTGCGTCTATAATCTGATGATGATTGTTCTCATTGTAGGATCAGTCCTCTCGGGCTCAGTCTAGCCAGTATAAGACGCAGGCAGACCCTCAGCAAACAGATCAGTTTCCCGCCAAGCTTTCTGATCCACAGCCCGTGTCCATTGATCACACTCCGAAACACGAAGTTCTGGAAGAGCAACGTTCACAAGTTGCTGAGATAGCTGGTGTTGGCGGAGCCGCCATAGGAGGGGCTCAAACACGTGATCAACCACCAGGCAAGACAACAGAGAGTGGGGCAGCCAAATCTGTCGTAGCGGGAAGTGCAATAGGCACCAGTGACTCAGCAAAGGAAGGTGTGTACAATTCGCTCGACGTTTGTTCCATAAGCTAATCACTTTTCAAGCGGGTATCGAGGATAAGGCTAGCGATAACCATAAAGTTCCTGCGAGAGCTCAAGTGCCGCAGCAGCCTGGGGATGAAGAATTGACAAAGAATACAGACGTCGAGAATAGGACAGGCGATGTAGGCAAGGTGACTGGTGACAGGCGTGGCGATGAGGATATCAAACACACCCACAAGGCTGGGGCACGCACAGGAGGTTACGATACCGGCGATTACCATCCAGCGAAGTTGCACCCGCCGCCCGTTGGTGAAAGCACTAGTCAGGCGGAAGCTCAGCCTGACACTCCCGTGTCGCCAGCATCTGCGCCTCCAACGAGCGTTAGGGATAGTTCTAAGGAACGTCGTGTAAGTTTCCTAGATAAAGTCCGAGGCGAGGCGAGGATAATTGCTGGGAAGATGACTGGCAAGGAGGATAAAGTGGAAGAGGGTAAACGAATGATGCATGGCAAAGTGTAAGCTACCGCGGAGCCGCGATTGTTTTCTGACCTAATTCAGTATGTCATACACTCCAAGTGTTGTAATGTCTAGCGGGCCTAATGAGATCTCTTGATTACTGCCTTGGTGCACATACCGTCGCACGACGGAAAATGACGTCGGTCTCTGTCAGTTGGCTAATCACGAGCATTATCCCAAGACAACCATTTGATATAATGAGCAGTCCGATTAGCTGTGGCCCATTACGCATGCGCCAGAGTCTCCCACAACGATGTTGCGGCCGGTGAGAAACTTATAGGTGGTCTAAACTGTGCCTGATCATATCTTTCTGTAGCAGAAACGATCAGTTGAACATTTCCTCTTCTATGCAGGTGAAAGAACAAATGAAAAACATGAGACTCCGAGGCAGTCACGGTTGTCAAATGAAATGACCTCTTCACAGGTCAAAACAACCGGACGAAGGCCATCGAAAGATCCACGGAGCATGATGATGAGAGAATTGGTACTTACTGAATGGAACATAGAGAGGTATGAACAGAGGATTAGGCTGGTCGGGTGATTCACACAGCTGCCCGCTACAATTGTTTAGGACAATCAGCAAAAAATATTTAGAGCAGCGAAGGGGATGCCATTCAAGTCACCGTCACTAGATTAATTATTTAGCCTGTAAGAAACGTATGATATGCTCAGCGAACAGCGAAAGCAAGGACTTACTAGGGTCGAATGTAGTTTGTTGATGGCGGCCCTGCACAGCCGGCGCGCGCAGGCACATTAATATTCATTTCTTAAGTGCTTCTTTTGTCCTTCTCATTCTCATGAAGTCTGAATCTGTCCCATAGCAAGGCTCAAAGTATTTCCTTCGTCACCGGTTGTCCTTCGTCCGCGTGGCCTCTGGTTCCACGGATACTCTATCTCACTCGTGATCAATTAATTTCCAGTTTTTCCAACAAGAACACTTGGCTCGCACCTCTAAAATGCTTGCGCGGCACTCACATGCCATATAATATTCCCCAAGGTCATGGAAATATCAGCCATAATGATTAGTAGTTCATTGGCTCGTCAGCTTCGGCACCGAGTGATGCCAAAATAGCTAATAATCACTGGCACTACTGGTAGCTCCAGCTGGTTTTCAGTGCGCGTTTGCACAAAAACATCCAGTCCTCGATTTGGACGCAACGTGTTTGTATGTGTTTGGTGGGTGCAAAATTTCTCGAAGTACTGAATCGTCAATCTACTACTGCCAGTGATACCTCCAATTGGGCCAATCCGTCACGCATTTCCAGTCCGTCTATTTGCCTCAGATAGACGGACTGGTTAGCGGTCACAAGTCTAGTACCCTCTAACATTGTATCAATCTGGTGCCGAACTTCGTCAAGCTTTCAACGACACTGTATGTGCTCTGTTTTCCCCCCTTCGAGTTGATAGTTTTCATTATCAGGTCTTGTGATATCCCAACTTGAATGTGCAGTTCTGCCCTCGTTGGCAGGTCCAACATTGCACACAAGCTCACTGCATGACATCCTCGCTTTCCCTGCAGATTTTTCACTACATTCAGGTGAAACAGGATCTTTTGACAGATATGAACTTTGTCTCTACCATATTGGTATGATTATTCTCATTTCTATCATTCACACTATAAATTGAGGAGCTTCATTGTAACACGCTGATAACAGTGACTTTATTGCCGAAACCAGTATTCATGCCCTACGCCATAATGCCTTAGAACACGTGGACTTGTGGAAGTCTTACCTAGGTGTGAATTCCTACTAATTCCGAAGAGCAAGTTGCGGATGCGCGATGCCTGGTAAAATGTGCAACATCCTTTATCGTTTAATTTTTCCCAATAGTGTTTTTGTCATCGCCGTGGTGCACATCTTAATGAAAAGCTTTCGCCCAATCATATTGGTTCGGATGTATAATATTTCTGCGACATTGCGGCGCCGCAGCGGGCAGTGTTTTTTATATCCGGACAGCATCATCCCAGACGGTGTACTCTTCACTTTCCGACACGCAAATTAAATTTATAGAACTCTAGGATCAAGACCAAGATATGACAAAACTGCCCTTTACTTGTCGCCGCGTCATCTCCAGTCCAGCACTAGCTGTGATATGCAAGATAAAATTGGGTCACCAATTTTAGACAACCCACCACCGTCTATTTTTGGCATGATAGATTTTCTCTTCAGCCGAAATCATCATGCAGGACCATGCAACCTCTCTTTAGGCGTGCTAATTGAGTTTGATGTCCCTGGGCCCCGCTGACACCCGTGACAGTTGAAGCGACAATGTCGTATCTCCCGACCGCTAGACTGACGGCCAATCGCTAGTCGTATCATTGCAATGATAGACGACGTCTGAAAAGAAGATGAGTCGGTCGCATCCACCTCATATATAAATACACCCATCACTGATTTCAGCCGCATCTAGGCTTGTCTACGATGAAATGCTACTGTGGGACACCTGTCATTATCAGGACAAATTTGAATGTACGTCTGCGCGAGCAGGCCGGCGTGGCACTACCGTTGATCTCCTCTTTGGGAGGCAGTCTTATGAAGCGAATAAGGCTTGAGTTTGAACAACCAAGCGATGCAGTGCCCATTTTGTTGTCCTGGCTCGGAACTGTTTCTTGGAATGCTTCATCCCTCGCAGTGAACTGCGACCTGTTCCCGCGTCCCTTTTTCCAAGTGCTGGTTCCAGGGCCAGGGGCATAGTTCCTCGAACTGTGTCACTCGACCGGGTGAATTACAAGGTGAATCTATATTCACAGCCTTACTTCAGCCACCCTTTCATCCTAGTAATTCATACCGCAGCCACAATCACGATGTGGTCCGAAGCGAAGTCAGTTATCATACCCCTGTTGCGGAAGTCTATTTCAAGTCTCCTTCGGAGCTTGAAGCGAAGAACTCAATCCTTTTCTGGCGCAGCAAAAGCTGTTTCTCGCAAGTAATCCCCGCAGAATGTTCTAACCGCAGTCTCATTAATGAATCGATGACGCCAGGTCAGTCTTCGTGTTTCGCACAAAAATAGTCTACTGGATCACTGAGGCAAAACCGATGATTTCTCAGCACCCGGATTCCCACAGTCGACTGCACACTGATTAACTTGCTCAGCCTGTTGGATTATCATCACGACCCGGGTTAGTTGTAACTTGTGAATGAATTTCGGCGACTCTCAGCCTGATAAATCTTTCTCAGACGAATCCGTGGATTGCACTAATTCAGCTACATCAGCTTCCTTTACAAATGTGACCGCGTCAAGCATGCATTGTCAGAAGACACTTTGTTTGGCGGAGCACTGATTGTTACTCAGGGGTAAGCAGACTGCACTTGACAACATATAGCTACAAAGTTGACAGACAATCAGGACATTCGCTAGGTCTTCTGCCGCCATAGTCCTAATTTTGGATATTTGACGCAAGGACCCGCCAATCAGAATTGTGGCTCAATGATGTGGAAAATGCCAATCGCATGTCACTTTGTTAAAACTAAACCCTTCGGCATGCTTATTCAATGGCAGTCTGCCGTGAAGAATTCACGCGGACGAGTACTCAGGCCACAGCCACTCTCATGTATGATTTGAATGCTGTTTTTGCTTGTGGAAACATGATTCTCAACTTAGCTTGCGTCTAATGACCCTTCTCTAGGACATAATTGACCCATGCGTTGAGTTATTCAAATTAACTATGAGGGCAAATAATATCACACGAGCATTGCCGACCACTTTATTTTGGTATGTGAGAAGGTTCGCCGATCTATCTTCTCTTCCTATCCAGACGATCGGCTGATCGGTACAGGGCTGTTTTGTGCAACTGGAAGAACTTTGGCGCGCGAAACGCTCTGGAGCGGGTACCTGATTGCGGGTCATCGAAACAAGGTTTGTTCGTCTCATGTCAGGATTTTGTTATCCACGTTGTTCGAGATCTCCGTTTCCGCGCTGTGTCCAATGGCAAGGATTCCTGAGACTATAAAGCTCTCTCGTTTGAGCAGCGGGTTTTGATCACTATCTCAGATCCCACCTAAAATGGCGCACTATTCCAATTCATCTGCTGTACACAACGGACCTCCAACACATCCTGCATTACGTGAGTCGTCATTTCCTCCCTGGTGGCTCTATGTCTTAGGAGTTACATAGATGTTCGGGATGCCAAAGATGCGCATGTTGTCCTAGAGGCCGTGCGCCTCAATATGCTACCTTTGATCAAGCGGCGACTGACTGCGTCAGAAAGAGAGCAGTTATCCTCTGGGAACGTCTTCGTCTGGGAGGAGGCTGAGAACGATGGAGGACTCCTACGCTGGACAGACGGACGCAGATGGTATTCAATATTGTCTTATATGTAGATGTTGTCCTAACCCGTGTCTCCTAGGTCGCAAAGTCGGATGCGTGGTGACTACCTATTCTACGAGGAGAAGATGGAGACGACTCAGGAAGAGAAAGATGCTAAAGCTGCTCTAAGGTAATTTATTGAAGTTTGCATCTGGTCTTCTTAGTGTACTCACTGCATCATAGAGCGCTTCGTACTGCGGATCCACTCGCCGTGGCTCCTCCAACAAACAGACGAAAAGATCGTCCTAATCGTCCAAATGGATTGACGAAACAAACATACTCCGCACTAGTCTACCTTCCGGGCTCAAGTCTTCCGCGTAAATGGCATGTTGTTGCATACTTTACAGTGAGCTCAGTCTCCACGATCCAAGAAGACTTCTTGTTCATTACCGCAACAGGGGGATGACTACGTTCGACTGCCTGTCATCGAGAGTTACGATTACCTTCGAAATTTGAGAGTTCCGTGCGGCATCTTTGTTTCCAGCAAAGCCAACGGATCTCGCACTGATCGCTTCTCTTATACCACTGATGGAATGGAGCCTTATGATTCGGCAGGTCATGTACATGGCTACCCAAGTCAGTACTCCATGATGCAAGGAACCCCCCGACGCCCAATGTCTTCCGCTTCCTCGTCATCATCAATGCCATTATCTCCTGCCCAGCATCATTCAAGATCTCCGCCGTCATCGAGCGCTGCCATGGGATCTGGACGCGCAGATACATCCCTACCTAGTATTTCGACCCTGACGAGTATACGTGACACTCCAGAATTTCGACAATCTCATTCCTCACAATCAGTGCGACTCGGGCACCCCTCTCCGACGACATACAGCCCGTTATCCGCAGAAGATAGACGAGTACTAAATAGCTTCAAACTCTCATTATAGTACTTCGCCCCGTCCCGGACGTTAATATCTTGTTCGTTTGTTTTTGCTTCAGACGTTCGAGACGTCCTGCATTCATTTTTCACTTTGTAACCGCTAGTCTTATCTGTTGATTTGTATCCATATTTTTTCCCGACCGTGCCAGCCTCCCCGGCCCGCATCGTAAAGAACACATCAGCTGCGCTCTGTCCTCGGACAGGCTCCAAAAGCTAGAACACGAGTGGTGGAGATTTCATTTCCGTGAGTCTCGACGCAGCGTCGAGCCCCACACTCAAGTAGGCAGGGGGGAGAAAAGGACCAGTGATTCTGTTCATAGAGCTCTTACGTTGGCAATTGCGTGGTCCAGCTCTGATATCATACCCGAGTTGCTTGCTTTGGATGATCTAAATCAATTACTATTACTATTTACCAAGGTAGTAGTACTCGCACGCTGAAGCGCTATTAAAGCTGACCTCCAGACTCGCTTAGATGTTTAACATACCCGGACATCTCCACCGCGGGCTTCCTCTTCTATTCCGTTGTATTGAGTCTCTCCGCTTTTTGGGCTCGGTCTAAATCTGTACGAGTTATTTGCGAGTTCAAGCATGTGGCGGTTGACGATAGTGCGCTTCTTGGAATCTGAAGTGATACCATAATTATGAGTGCACACTGCACACGGGGCCGTGCGTATTTGTCGGATCCTATCAATCCTTGAACTAAGTGCAACTCGAATTACAGTGTGACGACGGATGCCATTGTGATTGTGCACTACCACGTTGCCAGTGACAACCTGAGGCACGAACCCGACGGTCGCTAGTAGCCGATAGGCTAGCTCATGGGAACAAGTACTGAATTGCAAAGCCCTGATGGATGATCTCCAGTGGGATACTTCAGCTGCCAGGGAACGGGACACAATGATTGATAATGACTCGGATAAATGGCAAGCGCTACGCGTCCTCGTCTATTTTTCCTCGTCTTCATGCCATCACTGCGGATATCCGGATTATCATGATGAATTTTAATATCCAGGGATTAAACATTGAAGTTGAAATTATGTAACTGGATCCAAAGAAAGATGCATCGCACATCCAACAACCTGATCAAAATATTGGCACCTTTGGAATAATGATTCAGCAAGTTCAACGAATAACATGGTTTACGTAAATGTCCTCATTCAGCCTGAGCCTGAGGTCACTGCTTTTTATTAACGACTTGAACCACTCCGTCAAGGCGTCGGCCCTTTGCGC
Source organism: Suillus occidentalis (assembly GCA_016628085.1). Taxonomy (NCBI): domain Eukaryota; kingdom Fungi; phylum Basidiomycota; class Agaricomycetes; order Boletales; family Suillaceae; genus Suillus; species Suillus occidentalis. The sequence continues at coordinate 131,495 of JABBWB010000059.1, forward strand.
TCTACTTTTAACTACTCGGAGATACAGCTGGTTGACATGGGACAAGGTGAGAATACTCCTCTTGGCAGTCCCTACCTATGTTCTCACCAGCACCAACTTCATAGACCAGGTCATGCCAGGTCATGGCGGGCTCAAAGTAACGGCGGAGATGGAGGCTATTCTCAAGCAGCCAGGCCACATTAGCATTAAAATGGGTAGCGAGAAACTTCGAGCCATGTTTCAGACACGTGAGTTCCTCGGATTTTGATCGACAGTTCATTCCTGTCATTTCTCCAGCCCATCTGAGAGCGCCATTAACACCGAGCATTCAGAGTTTGGCGAACTGAATATTAATAACTTTCACCTTTCGCATTCGCATGCATCACTGGCCAATTTCAAGACGTCAAAGCTGTTTGTCTCCATCTCTATGTCGTGGCTGAAATACTGATTTCCCAGTCAAGGCTGTCAGTAGAGGGGTTGCTCCCGATATAACAGGGGCTGAAACGCCTTTTAAAATCGGCTTTCTTGCAATCACTGTTCTCGGCGCACAGCGAATCAGAGGACCCCCTTCAGATTCTCTCAAGCATCTTGACGTTATCAACTATCTCCTTCAGTGTGGTGCACCACCGGATTTGTCGGACATATCCGGCCACACAGCCCTCCATCATGCATGTACTCCTCCGCTTGGTCATTTTGAACTCGCCAGCGCCCTTCTCAAAGGTGGAGCTAACCCGAATGTTCAAAACCGTTATGGCGAAGTCCCTCTCTTCTTCCCATTCCAGGGACAAGACATACCAATCCTAGATTTGCTAATGGAGCACAATGCTGACCTGGACATTAAGGACGCAAATGGTGATTCTCCCCGTGCATTATGTGTTGTGTTTGGTCCTCAAGTCACGGCGGCGGTTCGCCGGTGGGAAAGGAAGCGGTCAGGGGAGAAAGCACTATGGGAAGAGAAAGAATGCGAGTACTGCAAGAAAAAAGGGAAAGGCCTAAAGCAGTGTGCACGATGTCACACAGTTCGATATTGCTCGTCCGACTGCCAGCGTAAGAGACCGCCACTGCCATATACCACGTGTTTTGCTGATTCATGATTTCTGCCAGGTACGCATTGGAAAACCCACAAACCGTTATGCCAGCCATTCTCCACATCAACCACGGTCTCGCTGAAACCAACCTATGGCAACTTCTCTTCTACAATATCCCGTGCTGATTTCACTCGCGAAGCCCTCGGCCTTTCGAGTCCCAAGTCCAAGCCGCCTAAAAACGCTCCGCACACTCGAATGTCCTTTGATCAGAAGTCCATGATCATCAAGGTACAAGTGCCAGTAGATCCGTTCTCCCCAACTGCAACTTCAATGGGACTGGGCGGCTTACTAATATACAACAAAAAGAAAGATTTTATGTGTACTGTCCAACGAGCTGGAAACTCAAACGCGTATGATGATATCGTCCGCGTGGTGAAATCCAGGGGCGTTGGAGGTGTGAAAGCTTACTTTGCCGCGGAACTGCGAGATCGTGATGAGCTGGTTGTCAAGATTTCTGAAACTTTGGCGGAGCAGCCGTTCTAGACGGTTTTCAACATTCTCTACCATCGCAACCCTCCAGTTTTTGGTAAGAATCACCCACTTCTCAGCGGATGGCTGCCGCTTACGCATAGCATGAGCAGGAATAATTGTTCTCATTCGTACCACAAAATTCGATTATACTTATTGCGCAATAATCACACTCGTCACACGACAACACAAAAATATACAAGGGCGAGTAGATAACACAAAATAACTTGTACATCAATTCAAATTCCCCAATCAAATACGTCGATTCTGATAGCGTCAACAAACAAGAGGTGTGGGATCGAGCAATTCAAGACACTAACCTGTTGTAACTTAGGTACCCCCTACCCCTACCGTGACAGCGTGACCGATCGTGCAATATAGCCATATTAGGTAGTCGATCCTCGCACAATGTTACATAAGTCAAAACATATCAATTCAACTATTGCAAAGCAAAACAGACAGCTGCAGCATGAAAACAAGTACATATGAGACTGGAATAGGCGTGTTAAGTAAGTAATTAAGCACTAAGCACAGCAAGAGCAGTTGGAATGGTCGTTCGAGCCTTCTTTGATGGACGGGGAGTCAATCTTGATGGAAGTCTGGGTTGCTGACGAAAGGGTACGCTTGGCATGCTCGCAAGCAGTCCATAGACGAAGGAGAGCACTAGGGTTGGAGGAGAGATCTATTACATTGTCAACAGTTGAATTGATAAATACCTACCCTTCTTGTGCTTGCGCTTGAATTCTTGCGCAAAATTTGTGAAGGGTGAAGATGTTAATGAATTGATGCGGGCATCGAGAGGCGGCTCTTGATGACCACGAAATGTGTTGACGTCCGTCAGCTGTTTCAGCAAGAGTTCGTCATATGGTGCGGGCGCAGAAGATAAGCTACTTCTGGAGGTGCGAGAGGAGGTGGAAATCAAGTTCAGACTGTTTAAGCGTGTGAGTAAATGAAAATTCAACCCACCACAAGGATGAGAGCATCCTCGGCCTTGATGGCCTCATGAGAGATGCAATTTGCTGATGAAACACGTCGAATTGATATTGACGTGTCATGTTGATATTAAGTAGTCACGTGTCCTCAAAAATCACATCCAAGATGTCTCGTTTAGCGGGTGGTATCATTGGATGGGCATGTTTCATTAAAATAACTATCTAGACCTATTCGACAGTAGTAAAAACACCCCCTTTGCGGTACTCGCCTAACGATTTTATGATGATTTGAGGCCGCTGGCGAGGAACTCAAAACTTGTCGCTCGAAACTTCATGTGGCTGTGTATTAAGGTTTTTTTGCTTATGTAAAGTTGAGCTCTGTGTTCGGGATTTCCCTTTCGCACACCTCTTGTCAACAAAGGCTAAAACTGCGGGCGTAGCCACCTTGAGAATATATTTTCCCAGTGCACAACCACTTTTGGTCAGGGGTGGCTTCACGTGGCTTATGCCTTACACAGGATAGTTTGGATAAAATGCGGAGCGCATCATTTACGTGATTTGCAAATGGAACAACTCAACACGAAGCGCCTTTTTACCTCAGGATTTGGTACCTGCATGAGGGTAAGAACGTGCGTATGTCTACAGAATAGCCTATACACAAGCGACCGTGACTGACATCGAGGGAAACGCGCAGATAAATCGGACAGCTTCCGACAGTATCCAAATTCGTGATATCAACGGTTGACAGCGTATATTCAAGTTGATGTTGAGAATGTGCCCAAGATCAAGCAGAACGTAGTTCTTCCGCTCCGGATCCTTGTAAGGCAATTATTACTGGACCGCCACACCTCGATGTCGCGGTTCGCTAGTATTGAAAGATGATCGTAGTCGGAAACGCTTACACGCAAGTAGCCTACTGCAGAAGTTAACAGCATTATCAACTCGAAGCTAACGAGTTTTGTGAAATACTCGGACTATTAATTAAAGACATTCTCTTTCTGGATTGGGTGGTGCTGGTGAGGTGCTAGTGTGTACAGCAGCTCATTACCAACTTGCAAGAGAAATGTATGTATGCCTCCAGATGCACCTCCCAGTGTTCTGTCTGTACCAGGCGGACCCTTGGCAGACATAGTTTGCTGTGATCCAGGGGGAATACGCACAAGCTCGTAGTGTATAATGAATTTTATTAAGTCATGGGGTTACATGATTTTGTGCATACATAAGACGTAGATATGATAATACGGTCCAAAATGTTGAGTCGTCAGATAATCGCATCTACTGAGAGCCCCGCTGGATAAAACGGAAGAACATTTTGACACGCTTCACCAGCCTGGCATGGGTGCGCCTCTTTGCTGGTTGCACACGGCGAGAGACGTACTCATAATGCATATTACCGTCCCCATCAAAGAATTCTTCGCGCCTGATCGCGTAGCCCGGCTTGGGTTTCGGCAGATAGGTGTGGATTATTCCTGTCCCGTAATCTGGTCCTTCATATTTGTACTGCGGAGATGGCACAAATCAGCACGCTAGTGATAAAATAAAGGGAGTCAGTCAGCACTTACTGGCACAATCCGTGTTACAGAGATGGTTGGGATTTGCGCCTGCAGGTGGAGGTATAAATCAGTAGTATATCCTAAGACCAACAGAGAGTCGTCTCACATGTAAAAGGCGGTCGCATTTTGCACAAATCGGCTTGCCGTAGCACTTTGGGCAGACTGTCTTGTCATGGAATACGGCTGCTTCTTGACCCTACACGCGAAGAGATGTGAGCTGATACAATAGCAGAACAGCGAGAACATACCTCCTGGTTCGTGATGACTGCAGAGCACCTGAGAATTGAACACACTTGTGTCATGATTCGAGTATATGAAAGATGTAAGGAGAAGAGTAGGGCTTTGAGAGATGACAACCGCTGGAAGCTTTCAGTGGTGAGAGATGATGAGTGAGCGGTGATAGAACAAGACGTCTTATATACGATTTAGAAAGACACAAGCCAAGTGGCGAGATGTGGACGGTAGGAGTGTGGATGCCTAAGCACCAGTGGAAGAATGGCGTCAAGACAACATGTCATAGCACGCGAACAAAGAACAGAGATGTGGCTGCATACGAGAATGCACCGACAAAGCAGGTGTGGAACTCCCTACAATAAGATACCTGAGGCGTGAAGCAACAGATGTGGACATTACTAATGCTCACCTATCCACAAGAGCTCGTATCCACATGGCACAAAGCGTTGTGGGAGGGGCAACGATCGCCAAAACATTGAGCAATAGACTCCTCAAGTTTGGTACCACTTTTCTCGTATTACTTACAAATGTGGTGGCAGAATTTATCGTGGCGACATAATGCCACTTGTCTCTGTGTTGCTGCATTGACTGTGTGTGAGTATTCGCAACGACACAGCGCCGAGTGACATTGAAGGGAGAAGGGTCTCGAAAGCGAGGATATTATTTGCGTACGTGTCAATTTCGAAGGTAACTCTAAGTCCATCGAGCGCACCTTATCGACGCATGGATGGGGTATTGCGGAGAGAATAGTAAGTGGGGTAGTCATTAATTGATTTACTGCCTCAATCACCCTTTCTATCGCAGGCGAGGACGAATATATATTGTTTACGCAAAGAGGACGGCTAGGAGGAGTAGTAGATCACCAATCTGTGAAGGACTCCCGCCAGGGTGAAGCTGAGAGGGACGTCTGTCAAACATCAGTACTCAACACCAATACGAGCAGCATTCATAGAATCGGCAGAAAAGCTCTCTGCGCTAATACATGCTCCAGCCATGGCTGTGATGTTACAGTAAAGGCGCGATTACATTCTCATCGCCGATGTCAACCTGAGAGAGCATGCTATCATCAGATAACATGTGGTCAAAATTTTTATGGAGGCCAGCTCACCTTCGAAGACGGAGGCGTAGTATGTGTGATTTTTAGAATCCTCGCTTATTGCGCGTTGGGCGATGCCTTGTGTTAGACAGTACATGCGTCATTGGGTGGTGATGATGCCAGTGGATGGGCCATGGCGATCTGTTATGGCGTTGAGTCGAAAATGCATGATTTACACGCACATTTTCCCTAGTCAAATACCCGATCCTATGTAGCTTGGATGTTGTCGATGAGACTCGATGCTCATCAGGCTGCTTCGAAGTTCGTGCATCATGCATCATGGTGTGTCGACACGGTCGAGCAGTAATAGTTCACAAAATGTCTTTCCCACACTCCCTTGACCTTTCGTATTTGATAGTAATACACATAAACTGCTGCATAAAACTTTTCTATAAGACATATTGGCCTACAAGCCCACACTCGGTATATGATGTTCTCTAGGACATTATCCCGACGGCTGCAGAGGCGGGCGTAGTTGCAAATGCAGCTGAAGGTTCGGGATCTTGTCAATAGACGTCAAGTCTGGCCAGACGAGGGTATCTACTTCTCCTACAGGCCACTGCATGTTGTTGTGGTAGGACTCCGCTCTGTCACCAGGGTGGAGTTGAGAGGGACTACGACATCACACACGAGCAGCGCTGCAGCAGCCATAACATGATGAGTTGGTAATGGCTGGTCTCCCCTAGCCAGACCATATAGAAGGAAGACAGTCGTTCCTTCTTGATTATGGGTAATGGCGGAATTTCCCGAGCGGCAGCAGCTTTGTGACTATCACGATGTCCTTACCCACCACCACCGATGTCGTGCTCGTCGACACCATACAACTTACGGCAAACATTGGCGCTGATTGTTGGGGACGCCGACGCGAACAGCCCATCTCCATCACCGTTCACCTCCATCTCAAACCCTCCTTCCTTGATATTTCCGGCCAATCTGACAACGTCGTAGACTCTGTCCACTATGGCCATCTCACCAAAGCCATCTCAGCACTCTCGGAATCTTTTGCGGACGTTCGTGCACTCGTGCATGAGGTCACTCAAAAAGCGTTCGCTCTGGCTGGAGAGAATGTGGACGCCGTGCGCGTCGTCATCGGCCTTCCGAAGCAGATTTTACTAGCGAATGACTTTGAGGTTGAGGTGATTACACCCAGGGGCAAAGACAGTTTGCAGCAGGCTGCGAAGGTGTCTGTCAAAGACCTCATCATGCCCGTGTTGATTGGCGTCAATCCCCCTGAACGCCTTGCAAAGCAGAAGGTGATCACGAACATCACATTCTACGAGAAACCTGGTATGTACCAAGTGGACTACCCTGCGATCGTAAAACAGATATCAGAGGTGAGTAGTCTCTTTCTCCCGTCGCTTACTGGAGAATGACAATACTGAATATCACAATGACAGGAAATCGAACAAACTGCATACCTCACGCTCGAAAAATTCGTTCTGCACATCGTCCGCAGCTCATGCCTCACATCTGATGCTATCGAAGCCGTGACAACACGATCGCAGAAGCCCAGCGCACTGTCTTTCGCTCACTCTTCTGGTGTTGAGATAACTCGGTATCGCGATGCGTTCCGATGATTACGATATTTGAACCGTATAGAAAACGTGTGTAACCAAGCTCGCATAACATCACTCACGTACTCATACATGTCCACATAACCGACCATCTTGTCTAGCCATGTGTATGAATGTATGGTGTGACTTCAACTAGTGATGGAATATATGTCAACCGTATAGAGAGACAATCATTAGCTCGACAGATGGAAATACGCAGACACCTATCTTGCAGCTGCAGTCGTAGTCTTGGTCGTCGATGATAATCCGAGTCAGGCGCATGGGGGAATTATGAACCATCATGTAGAGGTGTCAGAGTGAGATATCCTAACATGAGTGTTCTCGAAACCACTGGAACGCCAAGAAGATAATGCCAAGATGACAACCTTCTATGAATCACTCATTGGGCCTGTGGAGCAAAAGAGTTAGCACATCATGAGTCATAGGCTTCCTGCGCAGTCCTTGATAATCCCATCCAAAGTGTGGACGGGCCCCGAGTCCGTGCTTGCGACCTCGACAACTTGCAATTAAGGATGTCTGTTTGAATGGATCACCCTCGAGCAGAGAAGTTAATATGAAAAGAGAGGTTCGGTTGCGCTGGCGGACTGCGGGAGATACGGCGGCGATGTGCCAACGTTTCAACCTTCTTATCTCATCCCTGATTTAATATCTAGCATATCTGCATATGCTTCGAACGTGATTCATCGACAGCAGTGCAATCACACGTCGTTAATGAAGATAAGCTTATTTTTGTGGGGTATCGAGATACAAGGATACAAGAGTAGACGAGAACAGTGAGAGTGATGACAACAAGGGAAATCTCAAGATGAAGATGACTGATGATGATAGTGATGATGATGAAGATGATGATGAAGATGATGATGGCGAAGTACAAAGCACTTTAGGGTAGCTCGTGGGGCTTGGTCGGCAGGCAAAAAGCATGTTGCAATCATGCACAACACGACACAAACATGAAACATCAGACTTGCATCAGACTTCGCCCAAGTTACCCGTCTTCATTTCCGTCATTAATTGATCACATCAACAAGTAGAGAAAAAACCCACCTCAAGCTGGTCGATATCTCCACCTGGAACTGATTTTACACGAGCACGAGCGGAGATAGTGCTGGTGGTTGTTTTACTCTGCGTGCCTCCGGTGCTGTCCCTGTCACTTGAGGACTGTAGGCCAGTTAGGTTGATAGTATTGACACGAAAACTAGTGCCATCATGGTCAGTGTGGTTGCGCCCTCGTAGGGCACTTCGGCTATTTAGGGATGCAAGAAGGGAATTGGCGTATACTGCAGAATAAAAGGGTAAAGACTCCACGTCTTATCACCTGAGACACTCACGTTTTCCGATGACGAAATCTATTGCGATGAACCATAGACTGCCTGGGCTGATAGCAAACTGTGCGGCAAACAAATATCAGCTTCAAAAGGATTTGTGTGCATCGTTCGCATGAACTTACTGCGATGACTTCAGCCACGGCAACGACTCTAGAGGATGAGAAACGAGATGAGTACCATCACCCATGGCTATCAGTCAAGAGACGTACGAAGTCAGTAGACAACGATTGATGGCGTATATAATTAACGTATTGACAAGTGCGTTGGTCCTGGTCGTCAATATCAATCTCAGCAACGCCAGGAATAAGGAATCGAGACCTACTCAATAATAGGACTGCGATTGCCGTGCAGAAGAACGCACAGTGAAGCAGCAATGAGGACGTCGGACAACACAGCAGTGATAGCGAATGGCGTAGCGGCATAGAGCTGGAAAATTGTCAGTAGGACACCTAGTCAACCTAGCGTTTTAGCGCACGGTGATCTGCGAAAGCGCGCTGAAGTCCTTCTTGATGAACCTGAGGGAATTCGTTACATTTGATACATATTGAAGATAGTACTCACATGAGGATGACTGTCTCTGCTTAGGTTTAGTGCATCGCATGAGTGAGGTGAGAAGGGGACGCCTACCTAATCCAAAAGCTATGTCTCTGATCAATAAGCTGTTTGGACGAGTCATATACGGTATCTTACCGAAGTGTGCGACAACGAACACCATCTTCAAATGATGAAATAAAATTCAGTATTGAGCTACCCCATGAACCTGACAGCTTCAACTTACAATAAAGGATGTCAACCACCAACGAATATTAGAGCGAGTGACTACCCAGCAGAGATTCAACCCGGGCGGGGTCAGCAGAAACGAAGCGCTTACGATAGGATATTCGAAAAGCAAAGTATCTGGAAAGGAAATTTAGAATTCATCTCCACAAAACATCAATGGAATTGTCACGTACGTTTGCACGAGCACAGCCATGCAAAGCTGCTCCCAAGATTAGCTTCAGGAAGAACATCAGGTGGAAAAAGACTTGCATTCAGACCGAGCGATGACTTTAATTTCCATGTGTTAGATGTCGAACTGACCAATGCTAAGCACTCACGAAAAGGGACCTAAGATGTACGACTCAGTACTGGATCACTGGGGTATTCGAGAATTACATACCAAACTCCGGTGCCAAGGTTATTAAGGTCACCAAAACTTGACACCTATACTGAGTCAGAACCGTACACACCAGAATTCCGTTGATGCGCACAAGATAGTAATATAGAGCATGACACACTGAAACGGGGACCAAATCAGTAAATGTCAATTTAGGCGCCAATGCGTCACTCACTCAGGGAGACGTGTAGCGTGTCTATGACCCTGCGAAGTAATCAGGAAAGCAGAACCCATGAAACGCAAAAAAATTACCAGATAAACGCAACCTGTAACACTTTGGTAGAAAGCCAAAATCCAACGCGAACCAGACTCAACGTACCAGTACTTTCAGGCCGTTGGTGTCTTTGGGGTAATACACGTAATACAAGTATGTCTTGCAGGGGTTCGCAGATAATCAGTAAGTGTCACCACTTTCGACAGACGAAATGCGACGTACCTGCAGAGTCGTGATGCCATACAAGCTATTTATCCAGTCACACTGTCAAGTCCTGGCGGAAGGAGACGGACTCTCGACGCACATCGCAGTCACCATGCCCCCGATGAACCCTGCGCCTATATAAAAAAAGGTTAATTGCGGCCCTGGGACAAAGACACGAATAAAATACTCACCAAACGTGTCATGAATATCTACCGCCATAACTAACAATCAGTGTACAGAGAGAAGAAGAAAGAAACGTTTGAAGAGGCTGTAAACCGCAAGGCATTTATGATATGTAGTTTTCAGGTCCCAACAAAACTAGTGTCCACGATGGGGAAGTCCTGAGTAGAAGGAGCTTATCGGTATTAATTCTCCTTGGCGCGGTTTGCACGGGGGTTGTACGGGGGCCCAGACTCTGGGCTTTTTGATTCGGAATTGACGCTTGCCTGCCAAAACTAAAAATATCATTGGCCCACTCTCATCGTCGGGAAAATGCTCACCTATAGAGGCCTCCGTGCTGCCCTTGATTGATGGTTTTAGCTGGCTATCCATTCCTTGTGTGCGACTAATCATTTGTTCTGATGGCATGGGGCTCATACTGATTCCAAAAGTGGCGGTGTCGGACATTATAGGTGTACCGGTCTGAGTTCTAAAACACGACGGTTAATTCCTGAGCGGATGGTGGAAAAAGCGATGCCCCGAAATGACATTCACGAAATACGGCAAGAACGTTTTCAGGTAACAGACACGCGTGGAATCCACAAAGTACCTTTGAGAAACACAGCTAAAGCGGAAGCCCGAAGCGCTGTCTTGCACTGGATGTACTCAATCATCAGAAATGCGTATATCCATAGTGTGTATCCACACAAAATTGACCAATATGTCGTCATATCCACGCCACTACGGAATTTTTGCCGTGTGTACACCACATCGCAGGTGCGATCAGCACAGTACTCATCTAACATCCGGATACCCAGGGGCATCTTGCGGGTCCGAGATGAAGATGTTATTTCCTTTGATGTTGATGAAGGAGTACTGCGGGGTTGGTTAGCTCACATCCAGGAACGCCGAAGCTCGACAAACCTCGGCGAGATCCGTGTCTTTTCCTCGGTTGTAGTTCTGGTATACGAGGTTTATCTGAATAATACAATGTTGGATGGAAGGTATGATGCGTAGATTTCGCACGCACCTCATTCATAAATGGTCTCAATCCAGCTTGCTCCAGCATCTCCCACCAGGGCAAGAAATTCTCAAATTTCTTGTCCCAGGCGTGAATTTCGACTATAAGCTGTCCAAATGGTAGTGGTTCCCCAGACGAGATGTACGGCTGGATGATCTGTGAGAGTGTGTCAAACTCCCAACCCTCTATGTCAATTTTGAGTACATCAATATGGTCATGCTCTGGTCAGAATGATGTATTAGCAAAAGATAGAATGGAGATACAAGTGCATACGAACTGTTAGTCTCAAGCAGCGTCTTGAGAGTATACAGTTTAGGATTATTGTGCGACTCATGCGAATCAAAGTTGGCAAGGCCCCATGAAAAGAAGTGTGCGCGGTAGCTGTTCTTGATGTGGGATCCAAACGAGTTAGAACGATAGTCATATCCCCAGACCTGACAGTGCCGTGTCCGTTCGAGAAGCTCTGCCTCGAATGTCGTTGCGTAGTTCATGCCTACGCAAGTGTGAATGAGTACTAGCCCGAAATGAAATGAATGGACAGGCACACCGAATGTGTATATGATACAATCAGGCTTGTGCTCCAGTCGGGACATGCCGCATGCCCACTTTCCGCCGTCCCCCAGTGCACCTATGCGCTCTAGTTCGTGCGGACAGTCGAAAGACGGAGGAAAGAAGCTCCCTGAGAATGTTGGTAAATGCCTGATGGCGAACGGAAATCTTCATCGACCAAACTCACAGACAGTGTATGCTGGCCATGGATCTTTGTCTGGTGGGAACCTGAAACACATTTAACTCTGCACAACAGGAATAGTGAGCCAGTGGCCCGGGGACGCACATGACGATGTCGCGAGAGTTTGTGCCATATCTCTGTATTAGGTCCTTGCGGCCAGCTATTACTTTCTGATAGACCCTTTCTGATCGCTCGAGTCGTGCTGGAAGGGTATTGTCACGGATATAGGCAGCATACGAGTCGGTGGAAAGCGGAGATTCGTATGGACTCAGTAGAAAGAAAGTTGTCGTCAGAACCAAAGCCACAAGGAGGAAATATCGAGGATGTCTCTGCCAGACTACAGGCATGACAAATGGTTATGAATAGGCGGCCGGTAATGACAGGACTGAAGGGGTATGCGGGAGAAAGCGAGCGCTAGCGTGAGTGATAAAACGGAGAATAATGATACCCAGCAAGAGTCGTCGGCAACTTCGCTGCGGTTGATGGCGCTAATTACATTCCATCAGCTTATATGCTCTTCAACGTTGTAAATGACACTCACGCAGGCTACAGAAACTTGTAGCTCGCTGTTTGATACTTTGAAGTTAGCACGCACAGTACATAAACGTTTAAACAGTTGTTTTCACGAGCGACGTGGCGATCCCACTTAGATTACGATAACATTTAAAATGGGTCCAAGCTTAGATCAGACCAGGAACAACCCCAAATTCTGCTTGCCCACTAATTCCACCATGTCCTCCAACACTGATCAGGAAACTATCTGCGCTCGTGCTGTGACTGCTGTCGAAGCTCCTTTGAAGGAATCAGATAATATTGTACGTTCATATAGCGTGCGTATAATGATATTCTTGTCAACATGTAGCAAAACCGGAAGGATCAAGGTGACGTATCTGATAGCGAACACCAAATGCCAAAGGAGAGGCTAAAAGTAGCTGAGAGGATCTTGCGACTCAGGGAGGATCAAGTGATAGCACGAGAGGAAGGTCTTGCAACGATAGAAGAGGGTCTGAGGCTGCGTAAAGAAGATTTGAAATTTCGGGAAGAGGATCTGGATATTCGAGAGGAGGAATTGAAGGTACGAGAAGATCGTTTACGTATGCGAGAACAGGAACTTGAAGAAAGGAGTCGTATCGTATGAAAGGTTTACGTTCAGTGAATTCAACCTTGGTGCAATTTCATCTCATGTCTTTTACAGCAGCGAGCACAGCTCTCTTAGGAAGCATATGATGCTTCATGGGACTCAAATGGCTTGAGCTTCTTCTACTCGTTCGGGCCGTTAGATTTGCAATTAACCACTGCATTGTCAACGATTGTGAGTCAACCTGAGGTTTGCTCTGTTGAATTCAGTATCTTTCCATCATGGAAAGCAAACGGATTGAATTAATGTCGCTCTTCATCAGACTACTGTGAAGTGAAAACTTCAACAACCGGCGTCATAACCGACTTGATATCCGCAGTACGTTTCATTGCGCTCGCTGGACAGCACCAATGATGCAAATGATGACAATTACCAATGCACGTGGAATGACGCATGACCTCAATGAGGCTACTATTGAAAGGCCTCGAGGCACATCAATGCGGCAAGCACCTCCGAGAAGCATAGTCCTCGACTTATTTGCTTGTTCAGCGATCAAACATAGCCGCTTTCCATGGGTTTGACAGCAGTGAGGTATTCACCGCTCCCTGGCTTCGCTGTAGTCTCGTTTTTGTTCACATCATATCTCCATCGCCGCGTACTCCCCCAAGCAAATTACACAAGGCTCCACTACTTATTTGTAATTTATCGGCAGTAGGAATGGAACCATGCCGCATGGTTTCATTTAGGCAGGTGAGAAGACCGCTGCCTCGTGCCTACCCCTTGTCATGCATATAAAGTCCCGCCTATCTGCAAACACACCTTATTGAGCCATCCTTTGCACACTACCGCCATGATTCACTTCGTACGAGTCTTCGCATACGTCCTCCTGGTGAGTCGCGAATCAATCACATGTCTTTCGAGATACTGACTTCAGTGTCAAGTTCATCTTTTCAGTCATCCTTATGGCGCTGTGCGCAGTAAGGCTGCACTACACCTTACACTTGTCACCAAGCGATCCCCTGAACGGAGGGGTCCGGTTTTACGGTACGTTTATCGTTACGACACAAATTCCCAATCGCTCACTGAACTCGTCAAGACCATATCGTGGTTGAACTTCTCGTAACATCCATCATCACCATGTTCTGGTCTATCTTTATGTACGTATGAAACGTACTGTGTTTCCTCCAAAGTTAACCCACTTGTATCAGTGCCCGAACCATACACGGCAGACACGAGCATCGTAGAATGAACACCTTCACCGCAGAGCTCGTTGGGTTGTTCATCCTTTTCCTCCTTTGGCTCATCGGCGCTGCCGTTGCCACAGTACGTCATTACACCGCTTCCCTATGATTCATGATACTCACACTGTGGCGCAGCACACCAGCAACCCACCTGACGTCGACGTCATGTGGGGGAACCTTTCTTCTTGCTGGGCGTACAGCACGTGTAGGATTCTCACTACGCTGCTCGCATTCGCTTGGCTAGGCTGGCTCCTCGTCTTAGCCCTCTTCGTGATGTCATTACTGTTCGCGATTGCCAATAAGGCATTCCACGATCCGATGCATGGGCGCTGGGACCGCCGTGCCACAAACTATGGAGGAGACCACTCTATGCGTAACATCGTCAGATGATGAGAGTATAGATACCAGTATGTGGAGTTGAATGATGTGGAGCTGTGGGGAGTCTTTCTTTTAGGTGTGGAGAAGTGGGCCACGCAAGATTGTGCTATTTACATGACGACATTTTACATTACTCTTACGATACAACACATGCACTGATGCAACGAAGATTCTGCGAATCATCGCAGGTCATACTATTGGAAGGAAAGGACAGATAGGCACGGTCCGCGATTACGGTGCTATTAGTACACTGACCCAACATGACATTATGACATTCAATCAGCGTCCTCAGCTTCAGTCATGCGGACCCATAGACCGCCCTATTAAAGGAAGTTATCAACGCAGAAACGGAGCAGGAGGAGAACACAGTACATGAGCATAGATCGTCAAATGTGCTTTCGGCCAAAATCGTTCGCGTGATTTGCGGCCTTCTGCATGAGCCCAATCGGCAGGCGGAAGAGTGTCTGGATGTTGCGCTTCGGGGTGGAGAGTGATAGAAGAGAAGGATTGCAGAAGGCGGATGAGCATGAATGACATCTCGTTGTAGGCGAACTACGAGTTGAGGTCAGGAGAATTTCGGGGTGAGGAATAGGAAGTGGTGTGTCACCTGTTGCCCAAGACAGATGCGGGGGCCGGCGTTGAAGGGGAGGAAGATGAAAGGTTTAGGTGTAAGATATTTATGTAGCCTTTCATCAAGGAAGCGGTCGGGATCGAACTCATCGGCTGGCAAAATGTCAGTGCGTGCAGAAACAGGAAATGAGGTGCGTACCATCAGGGCCCCAAAGGTCTTTTCTACGATGCATTAGAAAAACGGAGTAGCCTACACTAAACCATTGTCGGCGTTACGTTGAAATTCTAGGAGACAAATACTACTGTACCTTGTCTTTGGGGGAACATATATTGGCTTATCTAAGTGGCTGGTTGCAGGTAAAGTGGATGCGTTGACACTTTCGCTATCGTGATGTGAGCATTTCGTAAGAATATAGGATATCGAGCGTACCGAATATTGAAAGGTCTGAAGAAACTCAATAAGACTGGTCAAAGATTCTTGATTCAGATGGCTTACACAGGAGAAAAAACCCTCATAGTCTCTGTAAAGCGAACATGTCAGAAGCCAAATCAAAACAACTCATAAAAATAGAGCATACCGTTAATAACAGCACGAAGGTACTTCATGTCGCGGATGTGATTAGAAGTCGGCCTGTCGGTAGGTCCCACCTTTGTCATGACTTCCTCTCTCAGGCGCGTCATCACATGCGAGTGTGTGGAAAGTAGATACAAGGCAACAGTAAGCGTCCCAGCAGTCTATGTGCACGGTAATTAGTTGATATTCAAGCGAACGCGAACAGAATATTTACCGTGTCCCTGCCGGCGATCAGGATGTTCAAAATCTCGTCTTTCAGTACCACGGGATCTTATTACCGGAAATTCAGTTTCGTGATACGCGAGAGTGCTAGCGCCATACTTGTCGTCATCTGGACAAGGTGGTCCAATAATGTCGCATCGTCGTTCTCAACATCCTTCTCTCCACTGGCATGAGACTGCTTCTTGGCAATAGCTTCTTTCAAGATCGGATCAATGAACGAGTTCACGATTCGCATAGGCGCTGCGGTGCTGTCCCTGAAGATTTCAAACAAGGGCCATATCCACCCTTTGCGGGGACGCAGGGCGATAATTGTCTGTGCATCTGCAAAAGCCTGCGCGAAATCTTCTGCTATCTTTGCCTTCCCAGTAAGGGCTTCCGTCGTTGCGACGTTATGCGGGTAAGGCAGTTCTGCGGAAAGACTGTGCACGCAATTGCCAAATAAGAATTCCGTGGCGGAGTCAAGCGTGAAACGCGACATCAAGTCCTATGATTTTGTGTCAATGTGAGATATATCAGTAGGTCATATTTGGCATTAAGCTGACCTGAAAGTCGACAGGATATCCAGCACGAAAACGTGCTTTCATCAGCGTGATAGCTTCTTCGGCATGGCGATCAAAGGTATTGAAGTGACTGATTCGGTCATGGCTAAAGAATGGTCTTGTCATAGAACGATGAAATTTCCACATTTCCCCTGTTTTTCAAGTGTGCTGTTAGTCGCTCGGGAGCCGAGTAGAAGTTCATTTACCATCAGAATTAAAAACACCCGTCCCGAGGACACTTGACATCGTATGCCTAAACTTCTGTCCTGTATGAAACGTTTAAGAAGGCACCGATCATTGGAGATATGACCGACTCATCACCTTTGACATAGTTTTCGAAATCGGATGCTAAGATGGTCTGGGAATCGAGGGTATCAGTACCATACCTTCAACGAAGAAGACATCCGAGCATGCATACCTTGATGTGGCTGGGTTCCACGGTAAATATGAGGTCTTCGAACATGACACGGAGGTTAAAGCATGTTCCGAACTTTGCAACGTATTCTGCCAGTGCATCACCTAATAAGATAATGCATACAACATCAATGTGCAGAAATTACAGACAGCCATACCAGGATAGCCGTTGTTGAATCGCTCAACTAATTTGAGCATGATGTCGAGGTTACCGAATTGTTTGCCTTCAAGAGGGTACGCAAGGCGGGCACCCATCCTTGCAGCTTGTCGGCGGCGAAATATACCGACGTACAGGATGCGCATTGCAAACCCAATAGGCACACTACTGGTCGCACCTAGTAGTAAAATCCATGGTGACAAGGATATACCCAACTTTGTCGCGAACCGCGCTAAGCAGACAGTGCCCAAATATAAAGAGATCGCCAATATGATTGTGCGACCAAGGAAAAAGATTCCAGGCGTGATCATATTGATTTAATTCCGGCGGCAAGTGATTATGGGGCCGGGTTCAAATACAGGTGCGACTCGAGAGGATGCACAAGAGCTGTGGGCAAATGTAGAGAACTGAAGGCTATAAAAACCGTTCTATAAAGACTGATCCGTTCCTACACCTTTAAATGACGTGATACAACATCCGTCATGGGCAGTGGAAAATTCTATTCCGACTTCAGTGGCCATACAAGGAGAAAATCACCTTGGTCTGAGTTATCAATTGCTCAAAGAGGAGGGATGGAAGGTCGCAGCGTGCGCCAGTGATTGAGATATGATCCGAATCTGTTATTATGGACTGTCATCAACGCAAATGCTAGGACCCATTGGTCTTCAAGCTTCAAGATCGGGCATCTTCAGGGATAGAAAGTTTGGAGGACCCATAAGACGGGCATAAACCAGTCACAGGGTCTTCGAGTTGCCTCTTGCGGCGACGGGTTACAGTCATCTGGTCATATCAGTTTGGACTCACCTTGGACTCACCCGTCAAACTTGCTTTGATCAATATTACTGGCAGATTGCGAGCAAGAACCATAATTAAATAGTGATAAATAACCACGGTTGCGGTAACAATCCCGTGACCATTGTAACATGTGAAATTGTAAATTAGATCACCGCAGTCTGAACTTGGTTTGAGTAGGACTAGCAGGCTCAATTCTTGGGCTCAGCGAGTTCACTTGTCAAAAATCATGTTTTTAATAGGCATACAACACTGCCGGGAGCGTGCCAAGACCTGTGATGCATGAATTCAAGCATGGTACAACTAACACAAGGCAAGCTCTGGGGCTTGTAATGGTTCTGGACGACAATGACGATAAAGTCGCCAACCGACGGGAGAGCCATTGAAGTCCCACCACTCAATCCTGTGTGAAAATGAGTCGAAAACGCTTTTGCTGACTCAAAAAAAACTTGAATCTACCATGGTTACCACAGTTGTCCAGGTCGGCAAATATTATGGTCATCCCTACCCCAAGCACTGGCTCCTGTGGTGATATTAACGATTGAAGAGTGTACCAGTGGCGGGTCTTGCATAATGCCATACACTTGATCTCCCTACACGTGCTGTCAGTTATAGTACATATGGCACGAGTGAGGCGTTTGGAAATGCTACAGGAGGCGCTAAGAGCATAGTGTGGAGTTGGCGAGTTGTGCGACTGCGAACGTGGAAGCTAGGAATAGTGTATAAGCTGAATAGACATGTCAGCTCATGTCCGTGCTATTCAAAACTGGCCTAGGCCGCTAGCGATGGTTTCTCCTGTACCGACTATCGATAGAGCGCGTGTTATTTGTGGGTGTTGACAGGACCCTCAATACAGGTGGCAATGCCTGATTAGTATTCGACGGTTTACCCATCGCAAATGTTTGTCTGGATAAAATCATCAAGTTTTATCTGGACGGCACAACATGTTTGGCCCCAGTTTCGTCCGGATCAACCTAACAAACCTCATTGCTCCGGCTGGAACCTGCAAAACAGTGAATGTGGCTCCTGAACTAGCCATTTAGAGACAAACTTACTTTTCTGCATCCTTACTTTCGGCGCCGCGTGTGATAATCTATTTCAACATACTGCCCACCTGCGCAGCATGCTCAGTGGCACAACAAGGTCACTCTCAAAAGACCACATCCACCGTCACATCCCTACTAGCGTCATGGACATGGACATATCATACCGTTGACCCCATATACGGAATACCCCACATGACGGCATCGAACCGCTGTCTGTATTCACAACGAGACACGGCGCCTTCGCGGAACTTGTCCTATTAGAAAAATCCCAGTCCTTCGCCGGGCATCACGGACAATCCATGATTGAACTGACAAGTGACCTGAAATGGACGCTGAAAGTGTAGGTTTAAATAAGAAATCAAACGCTATAAGTCGTCAGAGAATCTGGCACCATGCCCGCTAGTGCCTTTGCACCGATCGAACACCCTCTGCTGCACGTGTTTGCAGGAAAGTTTGATAAAGAGCGGCATGCCCGAGACGCCGCACTTTTGGCATATGATGCATCGTGTTGTCTAACTCGAACCAATATGCCGTTAAGTTAGGAGCCCGAGTCAAACCAATAATATCACCTCAAATGGCGAACTGCGTAATATCCAGCTCCTAAATGATGACGGTGACGAGACGAAACATCGAAGAATGAGGACATCCAAATTCGTGAGCGATCAATTTGATGTGGACTATGCTGAGTTGGGCGGTTGGTGCTAGCTTCGCCATGGGTCGATATCGACATTCAATAGGAATGCGGGACCGAGGGTCTGTCGAAACTTGACAGAATTTCAATGTACGAATAGGACTGCGACACATTATGGTCAGAAATTTTAGGCAGTCACTGGCGTCGGAGACATCCAGGGATGCTGGGTGGCAAAAATAAGCTCACCGATGTAATCGTGCGCTTCGTGATCCGGACTAGTACTTCAATAGTCCTTGTCATTGTATTGCAGTGCGGCATAGTAATTCAACCGTGACGTCTCAAAAGGTTCCGATGGCTCGATCAGCTTCGCCGGCGTAACAACTCGGGCCCGCGACAGCATCGCGGACATTGAGATGAGCATGAACCAGCCAGCACCCACTGAGTTTCGTTAATTGAGTGACACCATACCTGAACATTGGACGACAGCAGCTCAAGCTTCACCCTAGGGCCAAATTGTCATTAAGACGTGAAAATGGAGACCCAGCGCTTGTAGTCTGAGATTTGAGTTCAACTGCAGAATACCTGTCAAGCGTTTCCTGAAACTCTGATACATGCATTATAGCATGCTTATAATTAAGAGCAATAACAGCAACAACAAATAGAAAGACAAGATTGTCGGTGAAAATAAATACCCTTGCAGTATTGTCCCACAGCGCCAAGGTCATTACTAGTTTATGACTTCGACGTCATCCACAGCTTCCATTTTGACCCACATACCACCCTGCGAGGTAGAACCTGATTAGATGACTGCAAAGTACCTCGAAGTACGACTTGCCATGGCATAAAGTGTCAAATGGGTTCTCGGCCGAAATTTCTCGATCGCCACTCGACCGCCTTTCTCAGCCCACCACGCAGGTGGGTTCATCGCGGGCTCGGGGGACAGTGTAATTGCGGAAAAGTTTTGCAGCAAACGAATGATCATGAACGACATTTCGTTGTATGCAAACTGATGGGGGTATGAGATGGGCGGTAATAATGAATATGCGACATACTTGTTGCCCCAAACAAATCCTGGGTCCTGCATTAAATGGCAGGAAAATGAAAGGATTCGGAATCAAGTATTTCTTCACGCGCTCATCGAGCCACCTATCCGGATCGAATTCCAATGCTAGAGTACGAGGTCCGATTGAATCGATAATATATATGTCAACGAATTACATTCACTTACCATCTGGTCCCCATAGATCAGTTCTCCGGTGCATAAGGAACACTGAATAGCTGAGCCTGAAATTGTGAATGCAGTCATGTGATGAATATAAATGATGGAATATAATGCGTACGTGGTCCCCTGTGGGATAAACAGTGGTTTTTTCCCCTGTTCGGGAGATACCCATGTGGTGTCATGTAGGTTTTCCCTGAACGCTCGTGACTCGAGTCTAGCATCTTTGACATAGCCTGAGAACGCACCTGACATCAAAGGGGCTAGGCGGTCGTGGTACGATATAAAATACGTCTGGGGTCAAATTTAATTACTTACACGGCAGGGAAAAGGCGCAGTGTTTCTAACAGAGGTGAGTAACATCCCCGCGAGCGATAGGAAACGAAAATATGCACCATTGAGGACGGCTTTGAGATACTTCATCTCTTTTATATCATCATATGTGGGTCTGCGAGTGAGCCCAACCTTCGATATGATTTCTTCCCTGAGCCGAGCGAGGAATTCTGGATGCATTGCCAATAGATACATAGCTGATGTCAATGTTGAGGCCGTCTAATAATCATCCTTCATTACGGACCAGAATGACTCAAAGGTAGTTGCAAGCTTACCGTATCTCTCCCGGCCAGTAAGATATTTAACGTCTCGTCCTTGATAATTTTGAAGTCTGAAAATGGAATTTGAACAGTAGAAATGCCGGGTAGCATGGGATCTCACCTGACGTCAGATTTACCAGATGGTCAACAAGGGTTTGGTCATCTGCGAGCTCGCTTTTGTCAAATTCAATAGTTGCCCTACGCTTCTCCAGGGCGTCTTTGAGGATCGGATCTAAAAATGCATTTACCACCTTCATATGTTGGGCGGTACTGTCAGCAAGAATCTCAATAAGTGGCCAGGTCTGCCCGATAGAAACACGACGATTTATTGTCTGTTGAGCTTGAGAAAAAGCATGTGCGAAGGCGGCGGCGGCGTTGTCTCCTTGGATAGCATTTGTGGATTCTGTCGCGTTATGAGGGTAAGGAAGTCCAGCGGAAAGTGTATTGATACAGTGTCCAAATAGGAACTCCGATGCAGAATCAAGTGTAAATCTGGAGATGAGATCCTGTGGTAGAATTAACAGATGTCAAAACACCAGCTCAAAAGAACCCGTACTTGGAAGTCAATTGCCAAGCCCGCTCTGAAACGCTCCTTGGCCAAACCGATAGCATGATCCGCATGACGATCAAAGATCTCGAAGTGACCTATCCGATCATGAGTGAAGAAAGGCCGCGTCATGGTCCGGTGTAGCCTGTAAATACATCTGAGATTCCCCATCAGAGTAATTTTAAAACGCGTGGCTCACTTCCAGGTTTCACCTCGTGGCACAACCAATCCGTCAATCGTCCATAACATACAAAGCCCGCCAATGCACGCTTACCATCTGAATTAAATACTCCCGTTCCAAGGACAGAGTCAGCTGCTTCTCTGAACTTGGCGCCTGCATCGAGTCACATGTCACATATGTCAGCAGACGATATCTAAGGTGCATACCTTTAACATAGCTATCGAAGTCAGTTGCAAGAATAGTCTAGGTGGCGTTCGATTATAAGATATCTTCTAAATATCGATTAAAAGCCTGCCTTGATGTGTTGCGGCTCCGTGGTCAAGATGAGGTCCTTCCCAAAAAAAACGAAAATTGATAGTCGGCCCAAGCACCTTGATCTCGTCGTCGATAGGTTGTCCTAGACAGAAGTATGATTCCATAAAACAGGAGCAGAACACATGAAAGGAGGCTGTACCTAGGTATTCATTCTCGGACTTGATGACCATCGCCACTACCTTATCCAGATTTCCAGGCCATTTTCCCTTGACACGAGGAATCAGTCTGGCACCGAGACGTTTGGCCCTTCGTTGTTGCGACATCTCATCCGCAAGAACGTAAGCTGCAAACCCAAGGGGCGCTGCACCCAAGACCACCGCAGACATAAGCCATGGAGGAACTCGTACGCCTTTTAGAGAGGCCAGGCGCACTACGATGATAACGGCAGAAGCGGCCGGAACAACGACAGAAAGCAAGCCCCGTGAAAGGTAGGCTATGCCAGGACTGACCCATGATCGGGACATAGTTTGGAGTTTGTTGATACTAGTTGGTGACCCAGATTAGCAAGGAGCACTCGTAGCACCCGCAGCGCTCGATATGATGGTCACTGGCTGGCAGTGCTAATAAGCGCTTGAGCGCCCAGGGCGGCTGCGCAATTCTTGTGCTGAGTTCAAACGTTCGCTGAACATTCGGCAAGCACGGCATTCAAGTTCGTCACAGGATAGGTGTGATATTATGAATTTTGCTTCACAATTAGGACCTACCCGACTAGCTAAAGATATCCGAGCTCATCCATTGGTTGTTGCTCAGGAAACCGCACAATTCAACACCATTAGTAGTATTCATTAAACTTTGCACATTATCATTTGCAGTACTAATGAACCTTGTAGCTCTGATGACCTCCCAGCCTCCAGGCTTTGCGGTGCTAGTGTTCTGTGATAACAATTGGGTTATCAATAATCAATCCAGAAGAAATCGGGGGTTGACGGTCCATCCACTGCCGGTGAGTAGGTACTTTGGTGGATCAGGAAGGGCCAAGATGTGATCACATGGTATACTGGGTAGGCGATGGTACATCAAGCTCCGTCACATCCAGTCGGGATACACTAGTACTCACTGAAAGGATCCTATCTGCATATAATTTCGTGCAACATGCTGCACGTTGAAGGTAAGTTGATAAATTACTTATTTTTGGGGCAAAAGAGGTCTTGAGTGACTTGAACATGTGCTTCAGGGACTATTCTGAGGTGCAAGTTCACTGTGAACATCGTTGTCCAGCATGGTGACTTTATCGGTATCCATTAAAGAGTGATCAAATTCGTCTGTACCGAGCGCAAGGTGCTGATATCGTTTGCCTCTATTGATTTTGCTGTGTGGCAATTAATAGCAACTGGTGATGCGAGTGCTGACGTGGTGGGCGGCGGGGTGTTGATGGTACTGCGCATACAGTAATCTTATGTAAATGGTGGGTAATAGGTGGGCGTCTATAGTTCAACAGGTTGCCAGCAACTACTACAAGTACAACTACTTGGACGAATCACTGGCGTTGTATTTTCGTGCTTTAGTCCCGACTTAGTTCAAACTTCAAACTTGCACGGGATAACACGTCCAAAAGCCTCTCTCAGGGAGAGCAATGGTGGTTCAATTGTGCCCAGGCAGCAACGCACTTGATTTATCAGATGCCTGCGTACGCGCCTCTCTTGGTGCAATAGTACCCGCTGCCCTTGTCTTAGCGCTGTGTCTCTTCTCCATACCCTGCATTCCTGCTTTTGCTCGTCCACTTACCAACGCTATTGCATTTCCCTTCCGCAGTTTTTTAACCTTGCGCGAAGCTGAAGCTCTAGATACTCAAGGAGAAAAAACAAGCGACGGGGTCGTCGACGAAACCGTTCCTTTATGGCGCACCGTACTACTCTCATTTGTCGCTTTGGTTCAAGCTCTCGTTTGGTCTGCTGCAGGTGCATACATCATCATCTCGAATAGGACCTATACCTGGACCGGTATCGCGCAACTTCTCATCGCTGCCACTTGGATATATGCCTCCTGCAAGCCTGTCTTCTGGCCCAAGCCAACTATCCACTTTGATCTTTTCGCCCTGTTTGTGCTACACTTCGTCTTTGGCATCGTCCTGCTTGGTGGTGCTCTATATGAAGCACGAGGTTTTCGGTGTCCCATTGCCCCCAAAGCTCTCATTCTTGGGCCTCATTTCCAATCTCATCGCCACTCTGGTAGGTCTTGGCCGTCGTAGGAAATATGCCCTTCGATCTGCCGAGCGACCGTATAAAAAAAGAAGATATTGTGGGCCGCTGTCTCTTTAAATACCTACTTACTGATGTGCTTACTCGCGTCATAGTATGTCAAGCACTCACCTGAAGATTATGCTACTATGTGGGAGTGGATAACATTCTCATGGGTCTATCCGCTCATCACCCGTGGCTCAAACATGACCATGGGTGAGGATGATGTTTGGAAAGCTCAGTCCCACCCAGCAATCCCGTCCGGTGTTCATCAAGTTCAGCACTGTCATGTGCGTATATATCATGCTATGAGCGACCCCTTCTTGATGTAAAATGACAGCCGTTCTTCTCTCCTTCGCCGTTTATGGGCTGCCAACTCACAGGATCTTTTGTGAGCCCCTTGCCCGCTTTTACTGAAAATCTCACTTAATATTCGAGTCAGACTGGATTTCTTCCTCACTTATGTCAGCGTCATGTTCACCTATGCCTCACCATTCTTTTTAAAGTAAGTACTGTCTTTTATTGTATCGACTTCCTACTGAGCTCAACGATTCTCAGATGTATCCTTGATACTATCGATTTACCTGACGCAGAGAATCGATCGCAAGCATACATTTACGCTTTCTTGGCCTTCCTGTGCACGTTGCTAAAGGTATGCGTTCAAATCATTTACTCAGGAGCTCTCATTTATGTCGCATCAGGCGGAAGCTGATGTTCAACACCTGTGGTTTGGGCGGCGAGCGGCGACAAGGATGCGCGTAGAGTTGATGGCTGCTATCTACGACAAAGCTCTCAAGCGTCAGGACTACTCAGGCATCATTGACAAGGACAAAGCCAAAGAGGCTGCCGACAAGAAAGCGGGAATCAAGCCTGTTGAGAATCCAAACGCGGATGACCCCAAGGCTGGCGCGGATGTTGGGAAGATCGTCAATCTGATGGCTGTAGATGCAAATAGGATTGCCATGATGATCTCGGGCGCATATTTCATCTACGGAGGTCAGTTATATTTATCTTCTCTTGTCTGATAATTGACTTTGTCGCTGTTGATAGGTCCATTCGAGATTATCATTGCCACGACCTTCCTCTACAAGTAAGGAAATCCACTCGTGTCGATCAATTCATGCACCTCACCTCTTATTTATAGTCTTCTTGGTATATCTGCATTTGCCGGCTTTATCGTTCTTCTCGCCGGCTGGCCCCTGAACAGCTTTGTCACCAAACGCAGCATTCGCATTCAAAAGGGTGTCTCTGCGTCGCGAGACAAACGCATGGCTGTCCTTAATGAGCTCATCAGCGCTGTCAAATTCATCAAGTTCTTCGCGTGGGAAGACCGCTGGATTCAACGGGCCATGGATGCACGAGGGGTGGAGATGAATTGGATGGTGAAGGGTAAATCAGCCG
The DNA here is from genome assembly GCA_016628085.1 of Suillus occidentalis. NCBI lineage: Eukaryota > Fungi > Basidiomycota > Agaricomycetes > Boletales > Suillaceae > Suillus > Suillus occidentalis. The sequence goes on from JABBWB010000059.1 coordinate 157,303, forward strand.
CATCGTCATTCCTTGGAAGTCGACTGACGCACCATTGCATTAGCTCGGATCAACTCAGTGCTGTTTACCCTGATCTGGACCTCCGCTCCTATTTTGGTGTCGCTCATATCGTTCCTCACTTTCGTGTATCAAGGTAACGAGTTGACTGTGTCGGTTGCATTCACGGTTAGTTTGGTGATTATTGGAAATCAGGCGAGATTGCTGATGTTGTTTTTCAGTCCATCGCGCTATTCAGCATGATTCGGTAAGTAGTGAACGATGCCTTTATCTCATTCTGTGGCTTATGCGGGCGTCAGTCAGCCATTGGGCATTATCCCAGCGTGGATTGTTCAAATCTTACAGGTATGATATTATCATTCATTTTCAGAGAGTTGTATCTGATGGCGGGCTTTCAGACCGGCGTTGCGCTGAAACGTATCGAGACATACCTCGAGGAGGACGAAGTCGATGAGCAGGTGTCTTCGATCAAGAAGGATCGTGCGCCCTATGTCGATGGAGAGGATGAGACCCTTTCAATTGAGAATGGATTCTTTAAGTGGAATGAAGTTCCCGAGAAACCTGAGGAAAGTTCAAAAGGGAAGGGCAAAAATCTCACTCCTACAAGTTCAACCGACGAGACTGCGACTGTCGTTGATTCCGAATCCATCCATTCGCCGACCGAAGATCATAGATTCGAGCTCAAAGATATTACGATTCAGTTTCCCGAGGGTGAGCTGTCTGTGATCACTGGACCGACGGCGAGTGGCAAAACTGCTTTGCTCGTGAGTAAAGTTCCTTCCGTTGAAATCTAATTTTCACATAGTGCTTTGTTAGATGGCACTGCTGGGCGAGATGACTACCATCAGCGGCAAATTGACCATCTCGAAGAACACGTCGAGGATCGACGAGAATGGACTTATGCACTCAATCTCATATGCTGCTCAATCACCGTGGCTGCGTCATCAGTCTATCAAAGACAACATTCTATTTGGGCAACCTTGTGATGAGGAGAGGTACAACGATGTCGTCGAGTGTTGTGCGCTGCGGCCGGACTTGGATATCTTAGAGGATGGAGATGATACTGAGATTGGCTCTAGGGGTGTCAGCTTGTCAGGTGGCCAAAAAGCTCGGTGAGGCATGAGTTTTATATTTTCGTTCGGGATGCTCATGGTCTTTAGTGTTGCGCTTGCTCGTGCCGTGTATGCTCGCACAAAATATGTCCTGTTGGATGATCCATTGAGTGCTGTGGTGAGTATTACTATCTGTCTGTTTATATGCTGCCCTCGTACTTATATCGCGAATAGGACAGCCATACTGCCCGGTTCTTGTACGAGAGACTTTTCCGCGGACCCTTGATGGCAAACCGTACGGTGGTATGTTAATCATTCTCTATGATACAACGCGGTGCTGAATCGGTTCGTAGATCTTGGTCACTCACCACGTAGAGCTCGTGCTCCCTGGCACTTATTACCTCGTCCGCATGCTGGATGGTCGCATCGATACCAAGGGTACTGTCAAGGATCTCCGTGCGCAGGGCGTTCTGGACCACATTGCGCAGGATTCCACTGCGGAAGTCAAGGAAGAGGAGGCTGTAGCGGCCACTGAGACCCCCATCGAAGTGCAGGAGGGCAACGCTGAGGCAGACACGGCTGTAGAATCAAACAAAAAGCCACGAAAGCTTATCAAGGATGAGCACCGGGAGGCTGGAGGCGTCAAATGGTCGATTTATAATGCGTACCTGAAGGCATCGTAGGGGCTTTGTTACATTTCAGATGTTGCATTTGCTGACTACGAGCAGGTCGTACTGGACATGGTTCATGCTTGGGGTTCTGATTGCTTGTTCACAAAGCTTAGGAGTCATTGAGAAACTCTGGGTTCGGGTTAGTTGATACTCTCCTTTCATTATCGGCGGTATCTAATATTTGTTGTAGGAATGGGGTCAAGCATACGGCGATGGTGCCGAGATAGCTCCATACAGCATGGCGTCCTCTGCATTTACTGAGAGTGAGGCTCTGATGAATGGCTACGTGCCCTACTACGACCTTCAACACTACTCGAACAGCTACTTCCACGTTAATACCTCTGGCTTCAGCCTCACCGCGTTGCCTGACGCTCATGAACACCCGCTATTCTACGTTGGTGTTTATGCGCTGATCGGGTTCGCTACCGCGACAGTCGGCGTGTTGTCCACTGCTATTCAATACAATGGAGCGTTAAAAGCATCGAGGTCTATTTTCCGTAAGCTCTTGACGGGTGTCGTGTGCGCCACGATGCGCTGGCATGATGTCACCCCGGCTGGCCGCATGCTCAATAGGTTCGGAAAGGTAAGGTCAAAGCACTGTAGTTTGGATTGTTAGCTTATGCATAGTGATCTCTAGGATATTGAAACCATCGACACCAATCTCGCTAGCTCGCTATCAGCTGTCAACTCTTCATTGGCGACGTTTGCGGCTGCCATTATCACCGTCGTGTAAGCCACTGCTCACGTCTCGACAAATAACATGCTCATACATTGACTTCCTAGTGTTTTCTTCCCGATCTTCCTTATCCCTGCTGTGGTCATAGGCTTCTTCTACCGCATGCTTGCTCTCGGGTATCTGAAGACTGGCAGAGATCTTCGTCGTATGGAGTCTAATTCCCGGTCGCCTATCTTCTCTGGCTTTGGCGAGTTGCTCGAAGGTATTGTTACGGTTCGGGCTTTCTCTGCTGAGCGGCGCTTTTTGGACGATTTACACGACAAGATCGACGTCACTACCAAGGTAGGCTCAAATTCGGTCTTGACCTGCTGTACGATGGCACTGACGGTTACCGTGATAGATGTGGTACAATTTCTGGATGACGAATCGATGGCTCTTGTTGAATTTTGATGGGCTCGGTGGGTTGGCTGTGTTGGCCACTACTCTCCTTGCGCTATCAAGCTATGTCTCAGCTGGTACCGCGGGTTTATGTATCACGAGTGCTATGGCCTTTACTACGAGTGTTTATTGGGCCTGTCGGTTTTGGACCGCACTTGAGCTTGATCTAAAGTATGTGGAGATGATTTGTGGTGTTCTTAAGCTTATGTGCATCCGTCTCGTCTTTTCAGCTCCGTTGAGCGTGTTGTAGAATACCTCGATTTGCCGCAAGAGCCTCCCGCCATCATTGAGTCTAGTCGTCCTCCTGCTTATTGGCCTTCTAGCTCGACGAAGGAAGGGTTGCTAACTGTCGAGGACCTGGTCATCAAATATGCCCCTGAGCTCCCTCCTGTCTTGCATAACGTTTCTTTTACTCTGAACGCTAAGGAGCGAATTGGGCTTCTGGGACGCACAGGTAGTGGAAAGTCAACTTTGGCGATGAGTATTCTTCGCTTTGTAGGTGATGCTTGGACAAGGATGGTTTATGTTTGCTGAGTTGATATATTAGGTCGATCCTGTCAGTGGCCGTATCCTGATTGACGGGATTGATATCTCTACAATTGGTGTCCATGACCTTCGTTCTCGTTTGGTGAGTTTGCGATACATTACTTGTGTGTACCTGTTGCTAACTTGTACGTCAGACTTTCATTCCTCAGGTGAGTTGGTATTCTGATGCCGCGCCCTGCATGAGGTTAATTTAGAGGCAGGACGCGACTCTGTTCTCGGGCACACTGAGAGATAACCTTGATCCATTCAGTGCGTTGACTTCTCTGGTTGTCGTGCACAGCTAAATGCCGAACCCTTTCCAGATGAACATGAAGATAGCGAATGTTTGGACGTGCTGTACCGCGTGCAAATGCTCAGTCAAAGTGCTCACCAATCTCAACGTAACTCCCGCACACCATCTCGTGCATCCACACCTGACGATGTTGCCTCTTCTGCTGCATCGACGGCTGTCACTGACGTGGAGTCCAAGACGACTATCACACTCGATACCCAGGTGTCTGCAGGTGGCACAAACTTCTCGCAGGGTCAACGGCAGCTCATCGCGATGGCTCGCGCGCTGATTAGGCGGAGCTCGATTATTGTGCTTGATGAGGCGACAAGCAGCATTGATTTTGATACCGACGCTAAAATTCAGGCGACTATTAGGGAGGAATTCACGGATTCCTTATTGCTTACGGGTTAGTGATTCATTTTGAGATATTAGCTGACATTTGTTGATATTGTGAATATTTTTCTCTTAGTCGCGCACAGATTACGTACCGTGATTGATTACGACCGTCTTATTGTGCTCGATAAAGGAGAGGTGCGTGTTCCATGAGGCTATGCGGGCTCACGCTCATGTGTGACTGTGCCAGATTGCGGAGTTCGACACGCCTTTGAATCTGATCCAGAAGGAGGATGGCATTTTCAGGACGATGTGCCTCAAAAGTGGAACATTTGCTGAGCTTGAGGCAGCTGCCAAGGCCAAGGCTGAACGCGATGCAGTGAACCCTAGGGCATGATCGAGTACTTGACTGAGTGACTCATGAGTTGAATTATTTATTTCGTATTGTTTCAAACTTTGGGTTTATCGTAGTTCTCTCACAGTCAGGCATGAGTAGCGCCATTTTTAAGAAGCAGCTTCCTTCCAAATGGTCCCACTACAGCGAAGCCGGGTCTACACAGATAAGTACTGAGGATTCTTCGCGTTAGAGTGTCTGCAATTGTACAAAGGTGGCGCAGGGCCACCAGGATGGGGCCAGGCTCCTGCAGGCACCATTTTTGAGCCACTGGGCAACCAGCTTTGGGTGACTCGCACTCCTCGCTATTTTTGAGATTTCGTGGTCAATCGACTAGCCAGCTCATAATACGGAACGGAATACTAACTTCTTCCTCCTATTTGGTCTGCCTACGGAAGGGTCGCACACCACAGCACAAGGAATCAATTACCACCACACGCTATCAATCTTGTGGATTGATGGACTCTGATGAATAGCTACCTGAGCTTGGCTAAATCTATGCTCGCACCAAGGCTTATGGATAATGCATCCACTCACAGAACAGAATCGCGTGTACCTACAGAACAATGTGCGCAGAACATTTGCAGCTTTAGTACTATCAACGGTCGAGCTGCAGAAATATTCATAAGGAGGATTTACGGTGTATCAACTTGTAGGTCATCTGTTTCAACTTCTGATTCATCTGATTCATTGAATTCAAATTCTAGTCCACCTGTTTCAAGAAACCCAATCCCGGGGTGCGTTTTGGCCCATTCAAGACGTTTATCCACCCACATCTCCTGATAGTTAGAAGCCCAAACATTTACCTGGAAGTGTAACAGGTCTGCAAGCCGACGGAAAGGACGACCCATGTCATACGCCTCTCTCCACTCCGGGTATCGAGAAGACTCTTCCATCGCTGAGAGGAAAACAGCACGCAGTACTTTTCTTTGTTTACTGGTCCCGCCTTCGTAGCTGGATTCTGGATCATGCACATGTTGTAGCCATCGTGGGATCACTGCGCATTCCCATAGAGGCGCAATGGTGGCTGCTTCGAAGTCGATAAAGCCAGTTACTCGACCTGAATCGGGATCAATCTAACATATACATGTGAGTTGATGATAGGCGTCAAAAGGGGCATGTATAGACATACCATGATATTTGATAAACGAAAGTCGTTCAACTTCAAAGAGAATAGTTTCTGTGGAGTGATGATGTTGGCAGGTATCAAAATATCACCGGGATAGACTGAGCACAGCTCAATAGCCTTTCTCAAGACACGCTCCCCGAGTTCAAGTCGGCTCTCTGCTAACTGAGCGGGGTCACATTTGTGAAGCTTGACACGATCCCCGAGTTCAGGTGGGCTCTCCGCTAACTGATTGGGGTCGTATTTGTGAAGCTCCGAGAGAACGACCGAACGATGGTTAGAGCAAAATTCCAGTTCCGTTCGTAAATTACTCGAAAGATATTCAGTCACGGTGGAAAAAGGACCTCTGTTGGGATCAACGATTGTTGCAATGGGCGCGTCGGAAACTCGGACGACGCCATCGAGAGCGCGGTAGAATGGCGCTCTGATTATTGGTCCAATGAGGAATTGAGGTGAAAGAGGGCTCAAATAGAGAGATCCCGCACTTTCAAACCGAAGAGAGAATATTTCCAAAAAATAGCGTGCAACCTGCGACACTACAGTCTTCTTGACATCTTCGGGGAGATCTCCCCAATTATGGCTAGCAGGGGTCCCTCTAATCTTTAGTAAATGGTGTATGAGTGAAATATTCCAGGAGGAACATGTCAGTTTTGGCAACCTACTTTATCCATGATCATGTATTCAGCTCCCACAGGATTCGACGCGTCAGAGTTCCATGCATATATACGAGGAACGGGTATATTTGTGAATGCAGCAATCATCTTGCATGTCGCAACCTTTCAAAAAAACGTAGAGTCTTCAATATCAACACGAATAATACACGACGTGTATTTGTAGCTACCTCTGACTCGAGCTTGTCCTTTGGAAACGCAGGAGAGGCCACTCGAACGACAGCATCAAGAGGGGAACCATCCACTCGCAAGATGTCATATACCTATAGAAATATCAAAATGATATGAGCTGCGCCACGTAAGGCCAGACGGACCTTGTGATAACCTCCTTGAGCCAATTTCTCCAGCTTGCAGCTTGTCGAGAAGTAATGATCAACAACCGATTGTAATTCAGTGAGGTTAAAGGAATCTGGTTTGCCGTCTTCATCGTACGAAAATGTAGACATTCGGTCGTCACCGTTGTCGTCGCCCATGGTGCAAGGATCCGCGGTGGTAGTACGACTAGTAGGGTGAAATAATGACTCGCTCGGAGTTACAAACCAGAGTTACCCAGACGTATTATCTAGACGGAGCCACAGGCGCATCAGGAAAATTCTCCTGTGCTAACTTGGATATAAATAGACAAGGAGAACGAGATACCTCCTAATCGCTCATTTGCAAGGAAAGAAAAATAATCACCGCTCAGACAGAGCATGCGCGCCATGCCAAGAGCGCCAAGAGCCGAACTAAAGGGATAGACCCTGGATAACAAAAATAATAAAATAAGACAAAATAAAAACAAGCCCTCTAGCATCCTCCACCTCTCGTCATCTTTCCTGGGCCTCTATCCACTGGTTAGCCCTCTTTCAAGTCCCCGACTGTTATTGTTTGTGTTCTGCGACTCTAGTAAAATGTGACCAAGTTCCCGAGGGTGAAGCTGCCAGCGGGGGAGTTTGCTTACCCTAAACACGAGACCTCCCATAGATTGTTTCACACCCACAGGGACCCACACCATCATATCGATGAGTCAGAATATTTCCTTCTGGCAACGGTTCACCTGGGGTTTGGGCAGTCTGTCAGAAGTGGCACTAGTGTCCAAAACCGACCGGTCCAGTCACGGGCAGCGAGGTGCTGTTCACTGCCACCGCCTTTGAGGTAGCCTGGTAGGTTTGCTGTAGCCGACGGTGGTGGTCATGTTGCACACTCCTTTGTATTCTGCGACTCTAATAAAATGTGACCAAGTTCCCGAGCGTGAAGCTGGGTGAATTTGCTTACCCTAAACACGAGACCTCCAACTAGATTGATTCACACCCAGTCACCCACACCGGAGATCATATCGATGAGTCCGAATATTTCCTTCTGGCAACCTGCAGTTGGGATTTGGGCAGAAGTAGCTCAGAATTTGGAGGGCGAAAGAAGAAACCCGAACGAACGGGGAGCACCGAATGAACGGACCCGTCGTGTTCGTTCTGGCAAGTACGAACGGCGTTTAAGTGGCGTTGGCGCCAGGGAAGCTCACGCGTGAGGCATGATACATGATGACTCGTTAGCCGTTGGACCGCAGGTTCTGCAAATCTTTTGTTAGTAACTCAATCACGTCATATTGTCTTTTATGGATTTTGCAGCATTATAGCTGCTCTACATGAATATGTTTTTTTTTTTGCTGAGTTAAGGATTTTGTGGTGGAGTATTGGATGAAGGCCTCGACAATTCAGGCTGATATACTGCAAAATATGGTGTTATGTCAACAGAAGTTCTTACACACACTTATCTGGAAAACAAGAGAATGACCTCGTACCGTGACTTTTGAATGTCTCTCTAGGATCTGGATCAATATTTATGATTGTACAAGGTTGCAAATCACCGTTATTCCGTCTCTCGCAGCTGATACACTCTATAATTTTTTATTCTACTTGGACAGTATATTATCTCCAAGAAGCCTACATCCACCTCTTTTTTTTTTGAGGTGATTCAAGCGGCGCATTGAGGTGTTTTCAACATTTTGTATGTTGCCTGTCTGTTGCAGATCCCCGCACCTGTCCTATCATAGGGAGTTTCCGGCCAGCACGCATCAGCCGCTCAAGCTTGATCGATGATCGAAAATTTAGGTGGATGACCAGGTTTTGCGAACTGTTCCCCATCCATCAATATTTCTTTAAGTTCCACAATCCAGGTGTAATCATACAGCATGTTCTATTAATATTGTTGCTGCCCCCCCCCTATAAAATATTGCTAGTGACTGCTTGTACTGACCTATATCTCTCGCCCCCACGCAAAGTCACATCGCAGCTACCAACGTCCAATCACATATACCATGCCACCCTACCCTAATAAGCATCACTGTAAATGCGGCACAATGACGAGGGAAAGCTCAACTCGTGGTTGGTGCGACAAATGTTCTGTAGTTTGCGAAGGACGTGGGTCAGCTCAGACAAAGGGGGGCGTGACACAGACTATTACTCACAGTTCGTGGGTGAAAGGTGTGAAAGAGGCATGTGTCGTTTGCCAGGCAGTCAGACAAGCCATCGAGAAGAAAAATTGGTACGTCCAATCCGAAATCACTCATGATCATTGATTGTACTTAACGTACCTTCCGACAGAATACATTTTGAAATAGTCTGGAACTTTGAGGATGTTGGAGGATGGCTCAAGGTAGATTTGCATCGCGAGAACATGCAACTACCAGATACTCTTGGACTATTGGAGCAATCTTGTTAGAAATACTATTCAGAATGTCGGACCTACCCCAGTAGAAGGAGAAGATGTTTGAGGATGGCAAGCAATCTTGTTAGAATATCATTCAGAATGTCGGAAACAAAAGTCATGGACAAAAGGCGAATCAGTGGGCTTGGACACCTATCCTTCATCGCTGAGCACAAAATCGGTAACCTCCACGAGGCGACCATGGCTTACAAACCCACCTTTCATATTCTCTCCATTGTTTCGCCCGCACACTGCAGTAAACACAAGCTGACGGCTGCCCTGTTCAGGCGTCCACGCCAGGAGATGCTCCTGAATAGCGAGCACCATCTTGACAATGAAAAGGTGGGTTGCTTGCACCAGACGTGCCGTATCGTGAAAAATTAAATCTTGGGCACTAAGTGGTGTGATGGATTGTAACTTGTCCATCAAAGAAGAGGTTCAACAACTGGTCGAGTTTAAGTGCATGTCAGGGCACGATGGCTGCAACAAAGTCTCTAACGCATCCCGAAAAGGGAGACGCGATGCAGTTTATCGACAAATCATGCATGTTTCGGTGGTCTCTTGTGTGTCGACACAGTGTCGTTGAACCGATCGTCATCGAACTCATCATGATTTCTTGCCGTATCGCTTTTTCTCCGTGCGTGCAACTGCAAACAAAGCTCCACCTTGGTGCCTATAAATAATGCATCCACTCACAGAACAGAATCACGGGTGTAGACAGAACAATGTTCGCCTTTCTCTCCGTACATTACGTCATTGACACTGATAACCTTGTTCCCTCGACGCTAGAAATAGAATAGCTGTATCTTTAGTATTATCAATGTTTGAGCTCTGGAAGTATTCACTGGCAGATGGAGGATTTATGGTGTATCAACGTGTGGTTCATCTGCTTCAACTTCTGATTCATCTGTTTTGCCATCTAGTTCTATTTCAGGAAACCCAATCCCGGGGTATGTTTTGGCCCATTCAAGACGCTGATCCACCCACATCTCCTGATCGTTAGAAGCCCAAACATTTACCTGGAATTGTAACATGTCTGTAAGCCGACGGAAAGGACGACCCAGGTCATATGCCTCTCTCCACTCCGGGTATCGGGCAGACTCTTCCATCGTTGAAAGGAAAACGGCACGCAGAACATTTCTTTGTTCACTGGTTCCACCTTCGTAACTGGATTCTGGGTCGTCCGCATCTTGTAGCCATCGTGGGATCACTGCGCATTCCCATAGAGGCGCGATGGTGGCTGCTTCGAAGTCGATAAAGCCAGTCACTCGACCTGAATCAGTATCGATCTGAATATACATGTGCGTTGATGATAGGCGTCACAAGGGGCATGCATTGACATACCATGACATTTGATAGGCGGAAGTCGTCCAACTTTAAGGAGAATGGCTTTTGTGGAGTGATGATGTTGGCAGGTATTAACATATCGCCGGGATAGACTGAGCACAGCTCAATAGCCTTTCTCAAGACACGCTCCCCGAGTTCAAGTCGGCTCTCTGCTAACTGAGCGGGGTCACATTCGCGAAGCTCCGAGAGAACGACTGAACGATGATTGGAACAAAATTCTAGTTCCTCTCGTAGATTGCTCGAAAGATATTCAGTTATGGTGGAGAAAGGACCTCTGTTAGGATTGACGTTTTTTGAGATGGGCGCATCGGGAACTCGGACAACGCCATCAACAGCACGGTAGAACGGCGTGCTGATTATTGGTCCAACAAGGAATTGAGGTGAAAGAGGGCTCAAATAGAGAGATCCCGCGCTTTCAAAACGAAGAGAGAATATCTCCAAGAAATAGCGTGCAACCTGTGACACTACAGTCTTCTTGACCTCTTCAGAGAGATCTTCCCAATTATGGCTAGCAGGGGTCCCTTTAACCTTGAGCATATGATACATGAGTGGCATATCCCGGAAGGGACGTGTTAATTTTGGCAACCTACTTTATCCAAGATCATGTATTCAGCTCCCACAGGATTTGACGCGTCAGAGTTCCATGCATATATACGAGGAACGGGTATATTTGTGAATGCAGCAATCATCTTGCATGTCGCAACCTTTCAAAAAAACGTAGAGTCTTCAATACCAACACAAATAATACACACCGTGTATTTGTAGCTACCTCCGACTCAAGCTTGTCCTTCGGAAACGCAGGAGAGGCCACTCGAACGACAGCATCAAGAGGGGAACCATCCACTCGCAGGATATCATATACCTATAGAGATATCAAACATGAGCTGCGGCACGTAAAGCCAGACGGACCTTGTGATAACCTCCTTCAGCCAGCTTCTCCAGCTTGCAGCTTGTAAAAAAATAAAGATCAACAACCGATTGCAATTCAGCGAGGTTAAAGGAATCTGGTTCGCCGTCTCCATCGTACGAAAATGTGGACATTTGGTCGTCACCGATGTCGTCGCCCATGATGCAAGAGATTAGATTTCCTTGGTGGTAGTAGCACTATGATTGAGCTATTACTATGCTATTACTATTAGTACTAGTTGTGGCGACTCGGAGTTTTAAATAAAAGCTGATTCAACACCCACAGGCACCCACACCTTAGCATGTCAGAATATTTTCTTGATATTTTCTTCGTAATTGTTCAGTCTTACAGCTCGAGTGTCTGGGATTTGAGCAGTCTGTAAAGTGTCTGTACAGACTTGACAGACTCCGCGTGTCAGTGCAAGTCTGCGTGCAGGTTACAGATCTGCGTCGGCGTCCTTTAGGAGCAAGCTTCCGGCCAAGCGCGCGTCAGCTGCTCAATGTCTGTCAAGACTGGTCCTTTCGCCTCGGATTTCAAGTATTTTTATAGACGGCCGGGCTTCAACAGCTCTTCCGGGCGTACCAATCCCCAAGATCCGAGTAATTGGCAGCATGATCACATTCTGTGAATATTAATGTTGCTGGGGCGGCCTGCCCCTTTAAATACAAGTTGCCACTAGCTGGTACTGTACTATATCTCCCTACTCTATAACACACTCACACAAAGTCTCATCGCAGACACCAACGTTTAATCACATATACCATGCCACCCCTACCCCAGTAAGCATCACTGCTCATGCGGCAAGTCGACGAAGAGAGCCTCAAAGCTTGGTTACTGCCCCAAATGTTCTGAAACTTGCGAAGGACGAGGGTCAGCTCAGACAAAGGGGGGCGTGGCACAGGCTATCACCCACAAGAAATGGGTGAAATATCAGACAGAGTCATGTTCCGCTTGTCAGAGTGCCAGGGAGGCCATCGAGAAGAAGAAATAAGGAAAAATGAGTACATCCAAACCAAACAATTACTTTCATTGACTGTGCATCATGTACCTCTCTACAGGACACAGAATATCTCTTTTGAAAGTAGTCTGGAACTTTGAAGAAGATGTTCGGAGGATGGCTTATGGTGGCTTTCCGTCGTGAGGCCGTGCATGTACACAGAATTTGGGATTTGGACTATTGGAGCAATCTTGTTAGGAATACTGTTCAAATTGTCGGAAACGCTAGTCATGGATGAAAGGCGAATCATTGGACTCAGTGGACTCCTACCTAAACAGTGTGACATCCGTGCCATTCAGCACCAGCTTAGTAATATTAGGACCTCACCTTTATTCTTTTCAATATTGTTTCGCCCGCACACCCTGGTAACATGCCATCCTGGTCATGTGCTGCATTGATATCACCTCAAGTACCGCAGTTGCGTCTCAGATCAAGTATTTTTCACATATCATCGATATCTGGGATTATAGACATGGGATGCGACCGTAACACATGTTTGCAACTGCCGGAGGGATGTATGTATTACTTTTTTCGCGTGGGGTCTGACTGGCGCCCGCACACACATTCACCTTACGCCCATAATCATTGTTATTGAAAGGCTTGCGCCAACATCGAGCCTGAGCTAAGGGTTATGGGTGCGTCCTAAACTGACGTGTTTTTGCAGCGCATTGGCGCTTGTACTATCATATTAAGCATATCCTACTCCTTGCAGTGTTGATGACAAGATAATCGGGATTGCGTATTTCCAATCTGTCCCGGCAGTCAGGCCCATAATGCAATTCGAGCATCCTTCCTGCAGATACTAGCGATGCGTTATAAATATTGGTATGATCCTGTCACTATGGATCATTATTGATTACAATGGATGACCAAGTAAGTCTTATTGACGAGGCTATGCTGACTGCTACTACCTGCCGCTACGTGACGTAGTACGCCGAGAGGCGTATTTTTAAAGTTCGAATGTTAGTTCTTTGATCTATCGCAAGCCTTTCATCATCATGAAGTATTCACGTCTCGATTTTCTGATTAATCAATGGTCAACGTTGCCTCCAGTAGAGACAGCTGATCTATCGGGGAAAACAGTTCTCGTCGTCGGCGCCAATGTAGGCATTGGACTCGAGGCATCAAAACACTTCGCCCGTATGCGACCAGCACGGTTGATAATCGCCTGCCGTAGCGATGCCAAGGGAAAAGCTGCTCTGGCTGGTATGTATAACTGCTGAGAATAAATTTGATGCGAGATGATTAACGTCTATTTTCTCAAGAAATCGAACGAGAGACCGGGTACAACGGATGCGAGTCCTGGATAGTCGACCTCGCTAACTTTGCATCAGTGACTGCATTCGCTGACAAGTTCGAGAAGGAAGGCGGCGATTTGCATGTCCTGGTCATGAATGCAGCAGTTGCGCTGCCCGTTTACCAATGCACCATTGATGGCTGGGAGAGCATGTTGGTCTATTTCATTTTTTTCGCGTAGTAATAGCTCACATTACCCTTCAGGCTACAAGTCAATTATCTGGCAACATCGTTGCTTTCGTTGCTCCTCATTCCCAAGCTAGTTGCTGCAGGGAGAAAGTCCTCGACACCTTCGCGGATGGTAATTGTTTCCAGTGCGGCCATTAACCGGTTTACACCTGCGAAAGAGGTCAGGACTTCCTCGAAGCCAGTTGAAATGCTTGAAGAGTGGCGTACCCCCAAGTAAGCAAACAAGTCAAACTTCACCTTCATCTCACCCTACTCGTTATCTCTCAGGCACATGCGGTCCCGGTATCCTGAGACAAAGTGTATGTGCCTCCTACCTTCTCTATCCATTTCAATCTGACAAACTCAATCAGTATTGGATCTCTTCTTTGTTCGTGCCTTGACGGACAGGTTGCAAGCCATCACACCACTCAGTGCCATAGCCGCGAACCCAGGATTCTGTTATTCACAACTACGGCGCTTCTGGTACGAGAAACCGATCATTTTCCCCTGTCAAAATAGCACTCGCTATTATGGAGCGTCTCATGGCGTGGACATCTGAACAAGGCAGCCGTCAGCTTGTATTTGCTGCGGTAAGCGGAAGAGACAATGAAGAGAATATGAAAGGCGGGTTCGTGAGCCGTGCTCGCCTCGTAGAGGTCGCCGATTTCGTGCTGAGCGACGAAGGTCACAGAATGCAGGACGCCGTTTGGGTAGGAGTCCAAGTCCGCTGATTAGCTTTTAATCAATGACTGACATCATCCGTCCATCAGAATGAAACGATAGACATTCTTAAAGGCGTTTCTGACAAGATTGCACCAATAGTCCAGGATTATTTAGTCAATATCTAGTGGTACCTGGCATGTCCATGAATTGATATGTATACGTCATATTTTGTTATCTGTATTTTGCGGTCCCGACTTGTTATGATCTCGTCGTCTTGATTAACGTTGCTAATTTGCAGCAAAGGCCATCCATTTGACCTGAGTGTGGTGCAGTCCTTCGAGATGACACCTTCAGCTCCATGTTAGTCTATTTCATTGTTCTTCGCGCAGTCATGGCTGATATTTGCTCTTCAGGCTGCAATTTAATTATCTGGCAACATCATTGCTTTCGTTGCCCCTCATTCCGCAACTAATTGCTGCGGGGAGAAAGTTTTCGACACCTTTACGGATGATAATTGTGCCCAGTGGTGTCATCTACTGGGTTGCACCCGCGAATGAGACTTCCTCGAAACCACTTCTTATTTCAATCTGACAAATTCATCCAGTATGAACCTCTTCTTTGTTCGTGCCTTGACGGACGTACGACTGACATTCTCTCCCATCAGTTGAATGACACGATAGACATTCTGAACGGCGTTTCTGACAAGATTGCACCAATAGTCCAGGATTATATAGTGGTACCTTGTTCATTAATTAACATGCATATGTGATGTATCTACAGAAGAGTGGATGTTTCATGTTTGGCTATCGTACGTTGTCGACTTTTATGATCTCGTCTCATCAATGCACTTACCGCATCTTTTGATTATTTTAGCAGCACCGTATTTATCTCATCTACTTATTCATACAAGATCATGCCATTTAAGCTTCGTTCATCCAAGCTTGTCAGCCATCTTTGATCCAACGTCAAGCTCAGCCATGCATGGCGGCTGACACTACTAATTTTCGTATACTTGTACAGTGTAATCAACTATATTCTGACCTTCCTTGCATAAGTACTAATGACATTAGTCCTCCCTCAACTGTGCAATCCTCGCCTCTCCTTCACAGCCTTGAATCAAAATCGTCTGGTTCTCAAACGCCGTGCCCTTCGCCAACAAGTATAAGCTCTGTCGGTCATCCAAACCCAACGGGACTTTCGAGTCCACCTGGAAGCCGGTCCAAACATACATGAACCTGGACATCAGCCCACAAGCCACTGGAACGCCCACAGCGGCCTTGTACCACATGAGTGTAACAACGAGCGCCAGGAAGATCATGGCATGGTGGAATGCACAGTCGGCCCAGTGTGCGAAGCGGCGAATACCTTGTAAAGACTCGAGATAGCCTGGGCGGAATACCACAAGCTCGAGCTTCTGAGGGAATAGAAGAAGCGCCCCGCCTACTATTGCGCACCAAGGAACAAACAGCACCCCGCGGAGAATAGTGATGAGAATGCGCTGGGACGATTCAGGCTCTTCCTGAGAAGAGTCAGCGAGAGGGACCTGCGCGGCTACAGGTGACGACAAGGGCATAGTGGCCTGTAGTTCCTCAACAAATCCAGGAAGGCTGAAATTAAGGTTGCGTGATCTACGAGGTGGCTTATTGATGCTCGAGGACGGCGGCCCCGAGATGGATGCTATCCTTCTTTCCGCCTTATGTCCAACAGTCTTGGCCTGAGGACGTCAGTGAGGTTCGATCATTTGAAATGAATAACGCGAACGCACCTTTTGCATAGGCAAATCATGTACAGAGAAGTATCGGTTTGGAAGACTGTAAAACTGTCCACAAGAACTTTGTTAGTGCTGTAGTCATGCGACTGTCGATGTACTGACCTCTTCCGGTCTGGTTTTGATCGAAATCCTCCTACCAAACCTTTCTCGCAATGGACTGCCAATGAAGACCGGCTCTTCTTCGTCCAAACTCTGAAATCATTGGTTCGCCTAGCGTGGTAGATAAAGATGAGACCGACTCACCCTTTTCTTGAAGACTGTAAATGCCCTACTCATTGTCTTTACAGCAGCAGACAATGTGCGCTGCCGAGAGTGGAGTGCAGTTGCGGCCTTCTTCATAGCGAGACTGCCTCTCAAGACTGGACGGAGCTTCGCCTCGCTCTCAGAGGCAGAAGTATGCCGCACGTCAAGTTGGAAAATCTTATCCTCGTCATCTTCAGGAGTGGTCTGTCCCGATGAGGACGCGGAGGCATATTTGTCAAAGTCCGATGAGCTCGTACTTTTATCTGAGGATATGCTGCTGAATGATGAGCCGCGCTGGAGGGCTATCAGTGTTGGCGCTCATGAGTAGACACAAACAGAAAGCTCACTAGCACAATCAACGATGAAGTCGTAGGTTTCGCGTTTAACATGGTCGCATGGAGTAAGAAGTTAACAAAGCAGAGTACGAAAAGAAATAGTCGGCCTGGGAGGGAACAATTCTGAACTCATCCGATACCATCATCAAGAAACAACTAATGGCAGTGTCTCCGGATGATAGTCTCAGACGAAATCAACCAAGGTGTGACACATTATAGAGGATAGTATGAATTAGAAGTAGTTAGAAGCTGTAATCTGTTAAACAGATAACCATCGTCTGTAGAGCCCGTCAGCTAACGGTACGGCACCGGTAGTCACGTAGATGAGAGAAAGATTATACGCGGCCTCTTTTGCGACGGACGCATGCTGCTATAAATGTCAGCCACCGATAGTCGCCATAATCGAACGTGGCGGACGCGCCACTTACCTCACTTCCCCGCTTTTCAGCAATCTCCAGAACACGCTCGTAATGAGTGACAGCGTGCGTGTGAAGACCTTGACAGAGTTTCTAAGATAACAGGTGTCAAATGAGAATGGAATATTCGTACCGAGCTGATGGAACGCCCGACCAAAATTGTAGTCTACCTCTGCAAGCGTCTCATCACCATGCGATTTTCGGAGTGTTCGATACTGAGATAAAAAGGCCATCCCCTGCCAAAATGTGAGGTATGAAACCGATGGGGAGTACAAAAGTCTCACTTGTGCTATCATGTGGTGTCGATTGTCAGACTGCCGTTGCATAGCTCGACCAAGCGAAGCGATGGCCAGAGACAGGCAGACAACAGGATCTTCAGGGCAATAATCGTATGCATGCAACAAATAGACTAGAAAGAACGGTTATTAAAAACTCCTAGAAAGGGATACTAACTTGCATATGGCGCTCTGGTAGCTTTTGGCAGCGAGAGACATCTGACCATAAAGAGCAACAATGATTGGATTATTCTTCGTAGGCATTCGGATTGCTGTTTTCTCTGTCGCGTTATTTTCCGGCGGACCAGGGATCTCCGTTTCCTCATCCGCTTCTTCATCGACTTTCGACGACTCTTCCTTGCCCGACGACGACGACAGATTATATTTGCGCCCGACAACGTTCCATTTCATGAGTTCTGGAGTCTTGACGGCAGCATCGTGAAGTCGGAGTTCACGAAGTGTATGTTTTTGCAACGTAGAAGAAACAAACGAATCAGTAGGGCGATGTCCGCTGGCTAACGAAACCAGCAGAAGGCGGAAGGCTTCGTTGTTGAACTGGTGGGTGTTGATAATTTTGCGGCATTGTTCCGTTGCGACAGGAAACTTGCCAGCATGGACGGCGCACGCTGCAAAACGTGTTACGATGACAAATGAAGAGAAGTAAGACCCTCACTGATGATCGCTATTCGAATCGTGTTCTGTGAATTGGAATCTCGATAGGCGTTCGATAAAAGGATATGGCGCAAAATTTCTTCAGCCTGATCGTAGTCTCCCCGTTTGGTAAGAACAAAGGCATACTGTGAAGTCAAAACGATTAAAGAGCCAGACGAATATCGACTGCAAAAACTGACTTGCATGAAAACCCTCAGCCAGCTCGAAAATGTAACGCCGCGGAACGAATTAACCTTCTCGGATGCCTGGCCGTCATCTTTGGCTCTACGGGTATGTTTGTCGCGTTCTGCAGGAGCGAGATCAAAATGACGTATAGTCAGCGAATGCTTGCCTATCACTGACCATTGAGCTCGAGCCTTGACACCATCCTATCCTCTTCTGTGTCATCCCTTCGTTGTATTCTTCTCTTTGGGAGCATACCCTTGAAGTCATAGTCCTGACAGAATCGGTCAGTCACTTCGGCATAAACACACTGATACCCATCCAATCACCCTTGTCGTCACAAATAGATTCCTCGTTTCCCTAAACATCTCCACAAGTTTCTCAGCCTCAATCATCCACTCTCTCCCCGCCTCCGCATCTCCATGTAGCATACGCGGCCACAGGTCCTCGGCACGGGTGTACCCTAGGATAACCTCTCGCTCGCGTTGCTCTTCGAGCGCTTTGAGCTCGGCCAAGCTGAGCCTGCTTTTACCGGGAGCTGGAGTTTTAGATTTGGTGCGTGATTTCTCTTCAAAGAGAGAGGCGCCTTGAGGTTGAGAAACAGTGCCAGGTGTGGGCGTAGCTTCAGGTTGATTGGTGCGTCGTTTGCGGGAGTCGATGACTGTGGAAGGATACATATTTGAATCTTTAGCTTGAATAGTAAGAGACGCCCTAACCTTGATAGACGAGTTCCAGGGCCTTCCGAGGCTCGTCCATGATTTCGTAAAGCTCAGCAAGTTTCATCTTCGCGTCATTATTGGTTTGATCTGCATCAATGACTAAGGGGAGATTAGACTTCATCATAACTTATTAAGGAGTATCTGACCTTGCTTATAGACCTCTGCGGCCTCTTGCAAGTCACCAAGCATCCTACGACATACAGCCACCTGAAGTAGTACGTACAAGCTACTGGTCTTTACATGATATCAGTAGGGAGACCGATATGACGAGGAAAGGGAACGTACAGCAGGATCTGCACCGAGAACCTCATATATCGGCCTTGCATCAGCATACATCTCACGCTCAAAATATGAGTCGGCGATCTCTCCAAAAAGAGCGGCATAGTCGAGAACATCTTGAGCAAGAACAATAGACGCGTGCATCTGTGTGACCTCGTCACCCATCCATAGGTTTTAACTGTGTGATAAATACGCACCTTACCCTCCTCGACGTCACCCAGCTTGATTCGCGCGATAGCAAGTCGGTGTCGAGCGTTGACGTCAAGAGGATAGTGACCAGGCTGAATATCGCCGCTTCGCTCTATAATTACATTGCCCATATCTTCGCGAGGTATATCGTATTCTCGGTCGTCTACACACCCATCCCAGAAGCGTTGGCTTGCACGGCCTTGCAACCATCTGCAGCCTTTCCTTATGATTTGGATTGCATTGTCGCATTCCGACATTGTGTTATACAGGTCGGCAAGAACTAAAAGGTCGATGAAGCCGAATGTTTGGTTTGGTGGTGTTTGTTCAGCCAGAGAGGGGTCGATGTGTTGTACAGGACCCAGGGGCTGAACAGTCTGATAGTGTTCCAAGGCAGCCTGGTAAAGAGAAGCACAGAGTGGAAGGTCTGATACTTCAATAAGTATTGGTCGAAGTTCTGCCAGAACTGTCATGTCGTGTGGGAACCGCTTCAGAATTGCGAGAAGAGAATGTCGAGCCTGAATCAGATTGATGTGTTAGAGACCCATGAATAAAAAAAAACGGAACGTACGGCACGAAGATCGTTTATTTCCTTTGCCAAGGAAGCACGGTCCCAAAGCGCGTCGACATTTGTCGGGTCAAGACTATATACCTTGCTGAAGCAATACATTGCTTGTTGATTATAGCCCAAATTTCTGAGGAATTATGCTGTCGGTCAAGGTTCCCTTCGATGAAAGCCGATGACGACCCCACCTCGATTGTGCAGCTAATCTCTCCCATTCATCTGCATCATGTCGGAGATGCGCAGCCATGATGCGCAGTTGAAGCGCCTTCTTCGGTTCATTGGAATCTTCATAGCATTGAGCAATAACAGACCACGCAGACGACGCTCGAGGCTCAATGCGAATGACCTCCTGCATGATACGTATTGCTTCTGGAATATTTTCATCGACATATGCTTGGTTTCCTTCGCCTATGAGGGCGCGTACTTGATGGGAGAGTACGGGTCCGTGCTGACGGCCGCGCTGAAAACACGATGCGAAGAAGTAGTTGCGAGAGCGCCCAAAAGAGCTATCGCAAACCACGCACCTTCCTGCCTTTTTTCTTCCCTATTCCAGATGCTTCGCGAAGGTCGTCACGAAATTCTGCGTCTTGCTGGGCGATATTGAAGTCCCATTCTCGATGTAGCATCGCTGCATTTGAGACATCGTCCGTCATGCGAATGTTGCTCACTAGTCGGCTGTATCTCATACTCAGATACACGAAACTGTCTCAAAGGAGATGGATGCACTTGAAATCTGTATCAATCTCTGCCTGGACGCCCTGGGGTAATTCAATGTCTTCAACTTCTGACTCCTCTTCATCATCAGATTCAGAGTCATCTGCGTAATCTGACTCTGAGTCCACCAGACTCTCGCTGTCTATTATGAAATCAAGGAAAGTCGAACATCATGATTTCAAGACTTACAAAAGTCGTCCTCTTCATCCATGTTCAACGCTTTCGAAGACACCCATGCAGCTCTTATTTTGTGACAAATTGCGTGACTCATTAAGGTCACAAGTTAGTTTACCGGGTGGTCCGGTGTAAGCCGTGCAGCACTTTGTCCAAGAACTTTCACACTCACTGACCAAGAGCTTAAGCAGCGCTTCGACGCCGATTCTCCTCGCTCCCTCTCAAACCGCGAACCTTCTCAGAGGCCAAAACTGGCACAACAACGCGATTCAAATCAACTTACGTAATACATAACTGATTTCCAAGCTTGCACGCACACAGTGCTTGACAATTACTTGCCAGCACTTCCATGGCCATGGACTCATCACTAGACTTGAACGGTTTGGCAAAGTCTCTACCAGCAGCAAACCTCGAGAAAGCTGAAAAGGACTTGTTGAACAACTTCAAAGGTGAGAAGCTCATCTCCAGGCTCTACCCACGTTACTCACGTTCAACGCACATAACAAGCTTCTGCGCTCAGTATAACAACTCTTTACCGATCTTCAAGGCATGCATCCAAACGCGCTTATAATGCAGGATATGCAACAGCCTGTCAAGATCTCATGTCGATGATACAACAGGGCGTTTCTACAGGTGGTGTTGCACTATCTGGGTCAAGTAATCCAGCTGGAGACGTTATGACGATCGGGCGAATCATGGACTGGATTGAGGCTAGAATGGATGCAGTCAGGGCTCGCGAAGAAGAGGAAGATGAGGATGAAGACCGTGAAAAAGAAAAAGAAAGAGCAAGAGGGAGTGTTCCTGCAAGCCGCCCTGACACAAATAAAGATGCCACTCCCCGTCATGTTTTCTCCGGAGACCCCACGAGGAACATTTCACAATCAGTTCCCTCTTCTTCTCGTCTGGAACAACAAATTGTATGTTTCCTCACCCTTTTTTGTGGATTGACTGATATATTCCCGTTTCCTTAGGCTGCTCCAGTGCCTTTGACTCCGCATTCCCCTTTCACGTCTAACGTTTCAAATGTTCCCAACCGACAAGTTTCGCCTACACCATCCACTGTACCACCCGCGCGCCAGTCAAGCCACCCATACGCCAGCCAACGTCTATCCAAATCACGTGCCTCAGGCGCTAAGAAGGATAATCCCGAGTCGTTCCCCATCGGCTCACCTATCACAGCATGCCTTACACCGTCAGAGAATTTGTGCCGCACGCCTCCTGTCACGACCGCAACATCTGTTACAGGAGAACCTGTTTTCTCCGATTATACCGCTGGCGCTAAGCGCCGTCACGCTGTCATGATGATGCTTGATTCAACCGCTGCTTCTGGCGCTACCGAATCATCTTCACAAGGGAGTAGCGTCCCGTCAACAATAACATCCGCCTCTGGAAACCCCAGACGGAGAACGCGGAGCTCACGCACGTCCGTCCTTGGCAATAGTCATACGCAGACCCAAAACAACTTGGGGGACGCCATGGACGTAGAAGATGAGGGACGAGAAAGAAAGCGAGTGGCTAGACGATGACAGTCATGGAATTAGAAGTAATAAAGGTAGGAACTGCCTTTAACTGTATGGGGTTGCACTGTTTTTTTTATCCCATTTTCACACAATCCTTTAGCATTTAATTTAACACACTTCTGATCCCCCAATCCCTTGTATTGCTCACCCCGCACGACTTCTGTATGTACGCTTGATTTCAAGTGATACCAATTCTTGTTTGGCAATCATTTCATCCCCATTACTGTTTTACACTAATATACGCAGTGGTTTATGGTTTACGTAGCAGGACTGGAATATCATAAAGGAGACCACATCTCAATCCACCGTGACTGTCATAGTCTCTAGCGTTATTCCGCAACTCAGATCTCCACCTTCCTCTACTCGTCCTTGCATACCCCATTCCCAGAAGAAACCCCAGAAACTTGGCCTGTCCACATATGCCCTTCCGAATTATTAGTATTGTCATCACAATCAAATCTGCATGTACTCACCATCCGCTCAAAAGATCCTACTTACTAGAGCGCGTGGAACCTGGGAACGACCCAAACCCATACGACGCTTGAAGCGCTCCAAAGGCTGCTTCATAATTTTTTGGCTGGGACTGCCCAGGGGAAGCCTGCTTCTTGTCCTTTTGTGACTTGAGCAGAGCTTCTGAGGATGTGTTGGAAGTGGTGGTCGATGATGTAGATGATGACTTATACATTTCAAGTGGTAGCAGCGATGATAGAGCTCTGTGGCAAAATATAATGTTGAGAGTTTCTCTTCTAAAGAGCTGGAGAAGCTTGCAAGTGAATGAGTGACTCGCCCTCAGCACTCACTGTTTTATACTGCATAGCAGGCGAGTCATAATATTTCACCCGTGCGACTTGCAGTGACACCGCAGTATCGGCACCTGAGCTATCGTCAAGCTAGAAGACAGGGTCTGACTCGAATCAGGCCCGCCATGCCATTAGCATACAGCATATGGCATTTAACCTGCGCACGCGGTCTAGAAAGGAGACCGCAATGAATGTTGACTCACTTAACCATGATTAGCGATAAGCGCCCATGTTAAAACGGATCCGCAGCACAGCTCTGAGAAAATGTCATCGAAACAGTCGCGTTACATCAACATCGATACGCACTATATGTCAATCACTGCCAACCGTTATAGCTCCCCGACCACGTGAACGCGTCACTCGTGTATTATTTAACGTCTCCTGCTGCGATTCATCACCCACGAAAGTCTTGGCTGGGACTCCTTCGAGTTACAAAATTAGTATCAAGGTGAGTTGGATAAATCGCGCAGCTGCGACTGTCTGAAGTGCGACTGCGGTGCACCTGCCGCCGGGAGATGACACTCTGCTATTGTGCTCACCTTGTAGGAACAATGAACCCAACAATCATCCAGTACCAGGTCGAACATAACCTAACTCGGTCCACTTGGCACTATATTATGGAGTCAGTCATGCTTACCAGCACCGGTATGGCATGAGATGGGCCACTTACAGACACAATCACGCATGCAGCAAGTAGTAAACTTCAAGACTTGACCATTTGAAGAACCTGCAAGCACCAAGCGTGGTTACCGGTAAGGCACCCAAGCAGTGGTCTCCTAAAGCGCTGAGGACTGCTACGTGTGCTGTACATGTGAGATTTGGCTATGTCCTACATTGTGAAGGAATTACACGTGCGCCGCCCAGAAACCATCCCCCAAGTCGAGTGCCTAGCCTTGCAGGGAATGGAGTTCAATGGACCGTTCACCTGACAACTGTCTTCGTTGTTGCAAAGACATCTGATGATCTGACAGACTATTACAAAAAAAGAGGTTTCAGCGCAATATCAACTACATAGTACGTACTGGCCACCCTACTGGACCTCTCTCCGAACAGCGCCCCATCTAATTATAGACTTACCATACTCGGATCGAAACATGACTGGAAGCTCGAGTCTTTGGCAAGTCTTTGGCATTTGCTCGTTCTTACTCTTTTACCAGCCTGAGGTAGAAATCACCCTCTTCGTCGCTCATTGTATCATCTGGGGTATTCAGCTATCCCATCTGATATGCTCGCGCGAAACGTCACGTCGCTGGTATTTCCACTACTTCAAGTTTGCACGTCGTTTCAGCAGGATTGTCACTATTGTCCTTGCTATGTGCTAAGTGAGTATTACGACTCGGTGATAAAATTCTAGGAGTACCGAGCCTCACAGGACGTGCACTGTCATGCCCCCTTAACCTTGGTGTGTTACTTTTGCTGATAATCGACCTTGTTATTGCCTACTTCTTTAGCAGGCATAGTAGGCTCTCCTGCTAACGTCATGTTTGTCATTGGAGTCCTCTTTGGCCATGGAACAATCATAAACTACATACCATCTTCATTTTTCATCGATGATGTTCTCTTGTTCCACAAGATAATGACACTTGTTTCACAATATAATGTCTACTTGACTCGCGCTCGAACTTGGTCGTGCTTTGCTCATCATTCCATGGGTCCTGTTCCACACTTCCACATATCCACATATCCACAGTCCACATTCCACAATCCACACTTGAGTCTCATATATAAACCCCATGGATTCCTCGAACCAACATCAACTTGAACCTTTCCCATCTGTCCAAATCACAACTTCCCCATCTACCTCAATCAGACATGTTGTTCCCACCCAACCTTACAGCTATACTTCCAAAGCTGCCTTTGGAAAACATGGAGGAGCTCGGGCTCGAGCGGCTATCGTGGATTATAGGTTATGATACCGAAAAACATGTGAGCATGTTCCATGGCTTTACTGATCTTCAAGCCAACCTTGGTGTCTAGGAATGGATTACATCCAATGGTTTAGATTACGACGCATCCGTTTACGATCAAGACGCGTGGAAGAAGCTGGTCAAGGACCAACAGACCAAGGTTCGGACGGGAGCTACTTTGATATATTTGTCTCTTAGGCTTACGGGTTTGCAACAGGATGTCATCCAGTCCATATTGGATACCATTGGATGTTCTCCTGGTGGGCCACAGTCAGAGCAAGTTTGGCAAGGCTTGGTATGTTGTAAAGCAACGCTCCCGCGTCTCTCTCGTTTACCTTTGCTATTTAGAATATCTTGCTTAGAGGGGCGCAGGGAACGGGCAAGAGGACCGTTGTTCGTGCAATTTGCAACATGCTCAAGCGCCCAATATTTGACATTCGGGCGAATGACATTCCGTTCACTGCCGATGTGGTTCGACCATGGGCTGCCAAAGTAGCATCGGTATGTACCATCCGCAGGCCGTGATACATCTCTGACACGTGGTTGTTTAGCTTGCGATCCAATGGAATGCGGTGGTGGTGGTAGACCGCGGTGATGTACGTATCGCTCAAAGTATCCATGATGTTTCTTCTGAAGACGTGTCACACAGTATTTCATGAATAGCCCATGGCCAGAGCACCGAGTATGTTCTTGATTGCTAGACCTGTTTTACTGTATAGCTAATTTTTCGTCAGGAACGTATCAATGTTATGATTCAAGAATTCGAGTCGCCCGAATGTATCTGCCTGTGGCCCGCAGTGTTGACGAATAAGCAGCAGGCACTCATCAGGCCGTTTTCTATTAGTGCGTAGTCCAGCCATCTGACTTGACCTGTATCACTGACGTTTCCCTGTTGCAGCCATCAATTTCCCTGATCTCGATCCGGCAGCCCGTCGCCAACGTTGGCTACAACTTTTTGGCCGAGATGACCTTGCGGCAGCTTTATCGAGCAGCGAGGATGCATCCACCGCTACTGCGAGGGACGCAGAGGAGTGGGCCTTTATTCGGGAGATTGAGAAAATCTCTTGGTATGAGCTCGATGGTAATGTCATGTCTGACATTGGATGGCGTGACGCAGTGCTGATGGTACTAACAGGAGCGGACATTGAAGACTTCATGGCTTTGGCTCGAAACTCAGCTGGGTAAGTTGGGTGATATAAACTGTTCGTGACAACTAATCAGTGCCACACAGGGGACGTGATCCAACTCCTCAGCACGTCAAGGCGTCTCTCAAGGATTGGGACGCGCCTCTTTCTTTACGGAACAAGGTAGCGCGGTATCTCGCGCTTCGTGACATTCACCCGCCCGTCTTGGCTCATGAATGAACCAAGTTCTCAAGAACACGGTGAAGATGTTGTGTCTGTTTGAAATAGTGTACTCCGTTACGAATATGAATATGCCCTGTTTAAAATTATGACTTATGATTCATGAAATAATATATTTTGTCATCGCGCATACTGCATACTCATGTCAAGCAAGAGATGGTGGACTCCGCCACCGTTAGCTCATCATTCCTTGCATGCAACAGAGTCTGAGGGTCTCCTTCTACATTAAAACATATGTTGTCGGAATCAGTAAGTCTAATTCATATCACCGAACCACGACGTCGTGTCCTGCCAATCCCGTTCATCACTTATCCAAAACCAATGTTCTAGTACTATCTTCGTGATTAATTGGACTTTAATTTATTGCTATAGATGATTAAGAGTATAAGTCAATACCTTGACAGAGTTTTGCGAGATTTGAGACATTGTGCGGTTTCTGACCAGCCAGGCCTCACTGTTGTGGACCTTGTTACGAAATCGTACAAGGATGGTGCTCTGTTGTCAATATGAAACCTCTGTAAATCTGGGGCTGCTATAGACCATCACTATTGTGCTTCAGCCATAACATTATCAACGAATGTCTCACTCTGAGTCTCTGACATGCTGAGCCCTTGCGAATAGAAAACAATACCAATGCGCTTGTACAGTTTGTGTGGATCGTGTGGTCAGCGCGCACATCTGCCATAGGTATATAAGACCATGAAAAGCTCACGAAAATATCAGTCAGCCCACTCTCCTCATGCTT